>SJYA01000253.1:175972-197776 GCA_006410615.1 Neotragus moschatus
TTTGAAAGGAGTTCTGGGTACCATTTACATTTAGAAAGGAGGGTTTACAGATATGCTCCCAGTAGCAGGTAAACTAAGTTTTTATCCTGTATTTTTCCAACTACCTTTAGATTATATTTAATTAATTCCATTTCATCAAAGTAGCAAACCTTCTGGGAATTTATTTTGATGCAAATGAGCCTTTAGTCACAATGTCTCCAACACAGTGATTAAGCAGAACACAGAGATTTAGAGGAGCAGGCCATATGAAATGAACCAAAGTTGCCTGTAGAAGTACCTCTCTCAAGAAGATATTTAAATTCCCCTGTACTAACCAAACAAAGCTCCCTGTGCAAAAGTACCAGCCTCATTTAACTCATGTGGAAAACGCTGTCAAGCATTTACCAGAAACATAGTGGTTGGAAACAATGCAAAGGATATATAGTATAAGGCAGAGGGAAACACAACTCTTATTAAAAAGTTCAATCTCACTGGCTCCTGATAAGCAAATGGGAGGGAAAAAGTCACATGTCAGGGCAAATACATTTTAAATTTCACCAGGTTTTTTTTGCTATTTAATTCTTTTTACCACTGCACACTGCAATCCAAGTTTCCAAAATTCAGAATACTGTTTAACATGATTATTTATTTTACTGTCTGGTTTAGAGTTTCTGTTATTTTTAATAAAGACCTTTGCCCCCAGTGGAAAATAAGTTCTTTTTTCAAGGTTTCTGATGGGATATTGAAGCTGAAACTCCAGTACTTTGGCCACCTGATGTGAAGAGCTGACTCATCTGAAAAGACCCTGATCTGGGAAAGATTGAGGGCAGGAGGAGAAGGGGACAGCAGAGGATGAGATGGTTCGATGGCACCACTGACTCAATGGAAATGAGTTTGGGTAGACTCCGGAAGTTGGTGTTGGCCAGGGAGGCCTGGCGTGCTGCAGCTCATGGGGTCGCAAAGAGTCAGTCATGACTGAGAGACTGAACTGAACTGAACTGATGGGATAAGTATACACACCCATATATATGTGTGTGTATATATATGTGATTATTTTTTCCTAATTGAGATTATAAAGACTGCATGAGACATTCCCTTATAATAGCATGGTGGAGTCAGGAGTTAGAAACTATGCCATTTATTATGCCAAAGAGAATTTAAGAGGAAAAATATAAGAATAAATTCGCTAACCAGGTAGCTCAAAGTGCTAAAAAGAGAACCCTAAAGTATCCTAGAGGTAGTAACTGCAGGAAGCTGCTATAATCCCTAGGGTTGAAAGACCAAAGGGAAGAGATTTGAGTTATTAAAATTTAAAAATTTAGAAGGGCTTAGACTCAGACTTCTGAAAGGAGGCCTGCTTAGCTGAGGTTAGTGTCTGAATAGAGGGTATTGAGGCGGGTTCTATTACTTTGGGAAAAACTGAGAACTGAATTGTGCTTCTGCCCTAGGAAGGATCTGCGGCTGCTGGGATGAAGAAGCAGGGAGGCGGAACCCACAGGAAGTGGACTGAAGTATCAAGTTCCCACTTCTTCCTCTGCTTCTCCTCTGGGCAGAGCTCTGAGTGGGAGGCAGCTGGCAAACAGAAAAGCGAGGTATCTGCACTGTCTCAGCCCCAGGATTTACCAGTGAGTTTAGAAAGGTGGATTTGGAGCTGAGAGCCAATCAATTAATAATCAGAAGAAATATAAACTGTGAGAAGGCTAATGAGCAACACACAGACAAATCTTTTCAGTGCAGAAGATACCGCAGTGACGCAAATGATGAAAATGTTTGTATATGATCTGGAATATTTCTTGAGAATTAAATTCTAAGAATGGAGATTCTAGTATTCACATAATCCATAATCAGCAACTATGGATTCCTAAGGCTTTGGATACATAATGCAAAAGTGCCCTGTTTTACTCATACAGTAAGTTTACGTGAAGATCAATTTTCTTTTACTCGTCTCAAATAGATATTACCATTTTAAAATTAATGTTGTTACAGCTAAATTTGATTTATTTATGTAATCTCACGTTATCAAACATATGCTCAGAGTTTAAAATTTCCAAACAATACTTTTATAGTCATTTAAGCAGTTAGGATCTTGCTTATAAATTGGAAGAATGATTACTGTACTAAAAGGTAGCAGTACCCTGCCCAGGCCCCAGCAATTCTACTCCCTAGAGACAACCAAATGGAAACTTCAGTTGTCTGACATAATGTTAGCATTCACTTCCATGTGTCTAAATTAAATCTGAAAGTGCTACCAACTGATGCGTGGATGGTGTACTTAGCGGCTCAGTAATGTCAGAGATGCATACACATTAGAAAATATCTTCTGATTTCTTGTTTATTACGATTATTAAACTGTCTTAGCATCCCATTTCCCCTCAACTCATATTCCTAATATAACATTCACAGTTAGGTCAATATTCTGTGTTTATATTAACAGGGTTATGTTCATACCATTCACTGCTCAGTCAAGTAATGTATCAAGATTAGCTTTAGTTTCTTATAGTATTCTCCTCTCAGTTAACAGTTATCTTATTTTTCATTTTCCATATTTTATTTGTATCTATTGCTAATGTCTCTTGTTACTCTGATGACCTCACCATTCAGTTGTCCACATATTAAGAGAGATCTGATAACTCTGACAAAGTACTGGGATGGACATGAGGGATAAAAAGGTGGCTAAGACAGACTCCTGTCCTGCTCTGCCATATAGGAACGTACAGTTAAAGTGTTTGAGGAGGAGGGAGGTGGAAATAGAAGCAATTATTTATATTCTATAATGTACTCAACTTTGACGTTTTAAGACAAATTATTGTTATTCTACAATGTGCTCAATTTTGACACTTTAATATAGTGCTGGATTTCAGTCTGGAAATATTTTTACCATTTGAATTCTAAAGTGAAATTGGTCTGCCATTTTCTTTTTTATATTTCAATATAATTGTTAATGCCAAGTTTTATAAAATGACAACAGTATTTTTCTATTTTTTAATATCCTAGAATAGTTTGGATATCATTGGCATTATCTGTCCCTTGAAGGGTAAGAGGACTCATAGGTAAAACCATCTGGTCTCAGCACCTGTTTTAGAGGTTAGAGCTCTTCAAATGTTTCTAGTACTTCTCAGGATGTGGTTTTATTCTTTTGATTTTTGTTTCAATTTTGCTAATTTATAGTTCACTAGAAAATATATCCTTTCAACAAATATTAAGTGAATTCTATTCTGCCAGACACTGCTATAGTTTCTATGGCTACCTTGTTGATTTTATCTCCATTTAAAATATTTTAAAGCATCAGAATTACACACTTTGCAGTTCGAGTCCTTATATACTGGTATTTTCTTTCCTTTAATTTCTGTTTATGCAGATTATACGTGTGTTTTCCAGCATCTCTTGAATGTACACAATTGCAAATTTGTTCTTGTACATAGAAAAGACAGTACTATGTGTTATAAAATTACCAATAAAATTTTTTCTTTCAAACTTGTCCTTGTTGTCTACAAACAATAAATGCTGGAGAGGGTACACANGCATATTAAAAAGCAGAGACATTACTTTGCCAACAAAGGTCCATTTAGTCAAAGCTATGGTTTTTCCAGTAGTCATGTATGGCTGTGAGAGTTGGAGTATTAAGAAAGCTGAGTGCCAAAGAATTGATGTTTTTGAAGTGGGGTGTTGGAGAAGACTCTTGAGAGTACCTTGGACTACAAGGAGGTCCAACCAGTCTATCTGAAAGGAAATCAGTCCTGAAAATTCATTGGAAGGACTGAGGCTGAGGCTGAAACTCCAATACTTTGGCCACATGATGCAAAGAACTGACTTACTAGAAAAGACCCTGATGCTGGGAAAGATTGAAGGTGGGAGGAGAAGGAGACGGCAGAGGATGAAATGNCTATCTGAAAGGAAATCAGTCCTGAAAATTCATTGGAAGGACTGAGGCTGAGGCTGAAACTCCAATACTTTGGCCACATGATGCAAAGAACTGACTTACTAGAAAAGACCCTGATGCTGGGAAAGATTGAAGGTGGGAGGAGAAGGAGACGGCAGAGGATGAAATGATGGCATCACTGACTTGATGGACATGAGTTTGAGTAAGCTCTGGGAGTTGGTGATGGACAGGGAAGCCTGGCATGCTGCAGCCCATGGGGTCACAAAGATTCAGACATAACTGAGTGACTGAACTGTACTGAACTGAACTGATGGTTAATATATCTTTATTCCTGTAGACTTGTTGACTCTTCTTTATTCTTTCAATCAAAGTAGCTTTCTAAAATGTACCTACTAGTGAGAATCAACTCAGTGCTGTGAGTGCTGGGGATGGGGTACTCAAATCTATAAAATAAAGGATTGGTTGTGGTGTTTCATCTTTATCTGCAGAAGTCTGCAGGGCTCTTTCAAACGGCATATACAGATGTTTAGTAAGGCTGCAAATAAGTTTGGTTCCTTGTGTTCTGGGTGTTGCCTTTGAAATGTTACTTATCTGTGTGATGACTCTGTTTTCAGACCTGCAGATCCATCGTCTCCTGTGTCATTTTCCAGTTCCTCTGTGACTTTGCATGCTATGCAGGCTTCCATCTTCCACCGCCACTCCCTTGGAAGAGGTCTTCAAAGTTGTCTTCCACATACTGGTTTACTTTTCTGTGGTATCGATTCTGCTATTGCATAATTTCCTTTCAATGTAGTCTAAAATTCCTCTTTCTTTTCACATTGTGATTTTCATTCTGTTCATTCCCCTCATATTTTAGCTGTTTTGTAGCAAATATCATGTTCTCTTGGATTTTATCAATGACATCATTTTGGTTTTTTAATACATATTTTTAAAATTTGTGCAGAAAACCATTTTCCAAGGGATCTTCTTCTTCTGGATCTTATAATTATTATTCCTATTCTTTACCTCCATGTGTATTTTATTTTTATTCAGCCTCAAAATAAGGGAGGCAAAATTTGTCTCAGCATTGTTTTGGCCCCTTGTACTCAGTGTCTGAGTGGCACACAAAGCCTCATGTGCTGAAATGGTTGACTTTTGTTTTCAAATTAGTAACTGGAAGTTTTTAAATTTTTCTTCCTCAGTTAACCCCTGCTTTGAACAGAAATGAGGCTCCTATCTCCTGCAGTGCTCTCTCTGTCCCTCTCTGGTTTTCTGAAACTCTCACTNTGTCTGAGTGGCACACAAAGCCTCATGTGCTGAAATGGTTGACTTTTGTTTTCAAATTAGTAACTGGAAGTTTTTAAATTTTTCTTCCTCAGTTAACCCCTGCTTTGAACAGAAATGAGGCTCCTATCTCCTGCAGTGCTCTCTCTGTCCCTCTATGGTTTTCTGAAACTCTCACTTCTAATTCCCATCATGCATTATATCCAGATTTCTAGTTTATTCTTCTCTTTGATGATTTATACTTATTTTCACTGTGATATCTTGCATGAAAGTTTCCATATATTTTTTTATCTGTATATCCATATTAACTTGTACAGTTGCTTAAGATTTAATAAATACTTAATATTTACTAAAAGACTGAATTAACACATGAAAAAATTATCTCATAATTCATCTGCAATAACTGTTAATAGTTTACTGTTTGTTATCTTGAGTAGGAAGGAAAGAGTAAGACTGGAATAGTATCCGTAATCTTTTCGTATAATAAGGCTTTATTTTTCTTTAGTCTCTATTGGTATGTCTGTACATTTTCCCTAAATTATTTTATTGCTTCTTCAAATAAAATTAGGAAAGAAAATAACACCTGCATTTAAATCTTTATCATCATTATTATTTTGTCATAAGACTTCACACTGAACTAAGGAATGTAATTTAGCTTATATATTAGAAAAGCACCCAAGGATCTGCCATCTCAGGATAGAAATGAGTACAGCTGTTATGATATCACATAATAGAGTCAAAACAGGAAAACCACAAGAGTGTCTGGACAGTGCAGTCTGGGTAAACTCTTGCTTTTTCAATATCTTATATTAACTGCTTGATGTCAATGAGTTGAATGGTTAAAAAAAGAAAGAAAAAACTAATCACATAATTTGGAATAATATTTAAATTTGCTTTTTTCTCAGACTGTAAAGCTTGAAGACATTTTCTAAGGATTGAGTTTGACACATGATTGGTCTAGTCACATGGATTTTTGTTTGTTAGTTGGTTTTTGCCTTCGAGAAGCGGTAGAGTAGGGGAACACATCAAAAACTGAGGATAGTTTTAAGGCCTTTACTTCTTCCTTTCAGTTCAGTTCAGTTCAGTCGCTCAGTCATGTCTGACTCTTTGCGACCCCATGAATCACAGGATGCCAGGCCTCTTTGTCCTCACCAACTCCCAGAGTCCACCCAAACCCATGTCCATTGAGTCAGTGATGCCATCCAGCCATCTCATCCTCTGTTGTCCCCTTCTCCTCCTGCCCTCAATCTTTCCCAGCATCAGGAGCTTTTCAAATGAGTCAGCTCTTTGCATCAGGTAGCCAGAGTATCAGAGTTTCAGCTTCAACATCAGTCCTTCCAATGAACACCCAGAGCTGATCTCCTTTAGGATGGACTGATTGGATCTCCTTGCAGTCCAAGGGACTCTCAAGGAGTTTTCTTCAACACCACAGTTCAAAAGCATCAATTCTTTGGCGCTCAGCCTTCTTTATAGTCCAACTCTCACATCCATACATGACTACTGGAAAAACTATAGCCTTGACTAGACAGACCTTTGTTGGCAAAGTAATGTCTCTGCTTTTGAATATGCTGTCTAGGTTGGTGATACCTTTCCTTCCAAGGAGTAAGCGTCTTTTAATTTCATGGCTGCAATCACCATCTGTAGAGATTTTGGATCCCAGAAAAATAAAGTCAGCTACTGTTTCCCCATCTATTTCCCATGAAGTGATGGGACTGGATGCCAAGATCTTAGTTTTCTGAACTTTGCACACAAATCATGACTTAACACTCAGTTATCTTGAACTATGAAGGATAATCAAAGAAAAGCACTGTGACTTCTTAAATCAAGTGGAAACAACTGCCCCAATTAACAAATGCTTTGTGTTGAAATGAAAGAAAATGCAACACAGTAATGTATTGTTATTCTCAAAAGTTTATATTCTATGGTAATTGCTGGGGGCATGGCTGTAGATACATTTTCAAGTCACATCATAAGAAAAAAAAAATGTAGAGTGTGTCATGAGACAAAAAGAGACAATCACATAACATGTTTGGAATGATTTCCAGTGTTAATCTAGGAAGGAGTATTTTAAATTTTTAAGGATGAACAGTATTTCAAAAGGCATCAAGGGAAAGATAATGTTTAAGGTAAAAGAAATACAGAGGCATAGAGGAGAGAAAGTTTCTGTCATTACATAAAGATCAGGCAAAGTGCTGCTTGTCTGTGATACTGAGTATGTCTGCTTCATCAGTTCAGTCACAGTCGTGTCCAATTCTTTGCTACCCCGGGGACTGCAGCATGCCAGTCTTCCCTGTCCATCACCAACTCCCAGAGCGTGCTCAAATCCATTTCCACGGAGTCAGTGATGCTATCCAACCATCTCATCCTCTGTTGTCCCCTTCTCCTCCTGCCTTCAATCTTTCCCAACATCAGGGTCTTTTCTAATGAGTCAGTTCTTTGCATCAGGTTAGCAGATAATTAGATGGATAGGTCTTTGAGGAAATATTTAAATGTCATGGTGAAGAAATTATATTCAATATGGTAGGAATTTCCTATAAAGTCTACGATCATGTGAATAACATGACTGGAATTATTCTTTCAAGTCCATTTTAGAGTAGAGTCTAGAGTCAGAGTCCTTACCAGATGGCTCAGTGGTAAAGAGCCCATCTGCCCAATGCAGGAGACACTAGAGACGCAGGTTCAATTTCTGGGTCAGGAAAATTTCTAAATGGTGGAAGTGGGATATAGATGGTGGGAAAATATGTAAAAGAGAATAGAAAGGGCACATCAACAGGATTTAACAAATGAATGAATACTCATTAAATACTCAACTGAAATATCTATTCCATGTGAAATATTTTTTTTTCAACTCCCCCCACACAACATGAGTCATTCTCTGCTGATGTCCTGATGGCTTTTTATTAACCTTTAGAATAGCACTTATCACATACTATGTTTACTTGTCAGTCTGCTTCCCCAATTACAGTGTAAGATCACTGAAGAAAAGTATTGTTTTATTTTCCTGTGTAAACCAGGACATAAATGCACTCCCTGGCAAGGAACAGATACACAATGAATGATGGAAAAATTAATATATGAAGGTGTGAAGTGACATTGACTCTTAGAGCCTGAGTCATTAGGAAGTAAAGCTACCATTTACTGAAATAGGGTATAAAGAATAAGCTGAGACGTTGAGGCAAAGATCTGTTGATTTTAGGTCCCAGTGAACAGTTACAAATATGAATACGAATTTGAGGGAGTGGCAATAGCTTTATATTATTACCCACTGTCAGGAGCTAAAATCTAGCATATATAGATTGATTGGAAAATATGAAAAGAAGAGAGGCAATGTGATAACTGAACAAAATGCTGTTGATGTTTATAATTGTTTGATGAATTATAAATGAAGCATTTTCTTTGATTTAAGGGGAACATAAAAATGTGAGGTATGAAACAGAAAAGTGAAGTTGGCAAATCTAGATATTCTTTCAAGAATTATGTGCTGAAGAGAGGGGAAAATGTCATTTCAAAGACTAATAGGATTGAGGATTTTGCTTTCAGTTTATGGCTTTATTTGCTGTATACATGTTGGTGAGCAGAGAGCAATTATTTTGCAGAAAGTGGGAAGTTAAACATGCAAACAGCTGAAAGGACTTCATGGAATAAGGTCTTAGAGAGGGGAGAGATAGAATGTTGTGAAAAATTACCAAGGAAAAAAGAATTGTTAATCCTAAGAGAGAAAGCACAAAGGAAGAGAAGATAGATGGAGATAAAGTACTGGTAAGAAACGTGAAGACTGCCAATGTTGTATGGTCTCCTCAAAGCTGCAGGAGCTTAGTTCATCTACTGAAAGTTTGGGAGGGGCTGGATTTAGAGCCTTAGTAGAATAGGGATTCCTATGGGAAAGGAGCTAAGTAGTAAGCATAGATGAGAAATAACAACAAAATGATGCAAAAAATAAGGATCAAGTTGTGTTTAGAAGTAAAGAATTCCTGTGGGTGCAATAAGTAGGACTTTGTACTTTTGTGTAACAATGTGCACAACAAGAGTGGCTGGCAACAGAAATCCTATTTTGTGGTTCCCAATTCAGATGCTCAACAAAAGGAATGAAGGGAGGTTAATTAGTTGAGTCTGTTGATAGATAGGGATGGAGCATCCCTATTTGTTACTGTTCTAGCTGAAATAAAGAAGGCACACTGGAAACCAACAAGAATTCTCCTGCAATACAGGAGACTTGGGTTCGATTCCTAGGTCACAAAGATCCTCTGGAGAAGGAAATGGCAATCCACTCCAGTATTCTTGCCTTGAAAATTCCATGGACAGAGGAGCCCTGGCAGGCTATAGTCCATGCGGTTGGAAGAGTTGGAGATGACTTAGTGACTAAACCAAGCGGGACTGAATTTGAACTTATCCACACAGTTATCGATGGAGCAAAGACAAACTGTCCTTATACTCTGCCTCCCAGAGAAGAAACAACTGTGCACCCTCAACTCAATAGAGGAGTGGAGAGACTGAGCCACACAGGCACAGATTCCTTCTCCATCCTCACCAGCCAGACGTTCATCAACCATCTCTTCCTTGGGGGCGTGTCTATGAGGGCTCTGCAGAAGAAGCTTCAAGTATTCTTCTAAGACTTTCCTTCTAAGAAACAAGTTCCTTTCCCTTTGTGGACAAATGATGAAAGCATTCCTTCCTAATAGATGGTACCATTACTGAAATTATTGACCACATTTCTGGCTGTGTAGACCTGTAAATAAAGACATCAGATATGATGAATTGGAAAAAGTCAAGAAGCAATACAGGGTCGTAATAAGAATTTAGAGCTTATTTACTAGAAGTGAAGAAGGTGAGAAAAGTGTTGAAATTAGTTCAGTGTCTGAGTCTGAGATTATGCTGGTAGATGGTAGAGTTATTTCAAGTTATGATGTGTTGTAAGGTATGTCTGAGTGAAAGGGAAAGGAAATGACAATGTGAAGAATTAGAATTGAGGACCTGTTAGGCTAGGAAGTGAGGAAGGTCTTGATCACAGATGTTGAAACTGCTGAGCCAGTGGTTATCAACAGTGGATGAAGAATTGAATTACCTGGGAAATGATTTTAAGAAATAATAATTCTTGGGCCCTCTCCAATTAAGCTAGAATCGCAGTCTTCTAAAGCTCCTTAGGTGATTCTAATGTATGGCTAGCATTGAGAATCTCTATGTCAGGAAAGAATGAAAGGAAGAACAGGGTGAAACAGATTTAAAGACAGTGATAAATGTGGAATGGAGTACTGAAGACAGATAGAGCAAGGAAGACAAAGCAAAAGAAGAGATTACAGAGTGGAGGCAGTGGAAATCAGTCTGAAAATGGCAACAGAACTAAAGCAGTATGAATCCATCAGGGTCCCAAAAGTCAGAGGACTTGGAGAAGGTTAAAAAGTAATTAAGAAGGATATAAAAGACCTGGTGTCTTCAAGGTGCAGATACATTTTTTTTTTAATGCAAGGAGATTGTTAGTCATTTATTTCTAGAAAAACAAGGTTGAGTGGATCTCTATGCTTGAGTCCACTCACAACAATTTAACAGTCTCCTCACCAAACAGTTAAATCGCTGTGATAAATTCAAAATGAAGGGCAAGTGGAAAGTTTTACGAGGTCCAGCTGCAGGACACGGCAGGGGTATCAAAGCCAAGAGCAAGGGGCAAGAACAGCCAGGAGAAAAGCCAAGGATCAGAGCCAGAAATAAATACTTGAGCCAGGATATTGAAGGTGAAGGAAATTAAAAAGCTCAGAGCTTAAGAAACCTGAGGTGGAGGCAGAGGGAAATGGTCAGAAGTTCATTTCCACAGTGGTACAGCTTTCTTGAGTTCCAGTGACTGTAGTGAGATGGTCCCACCTGCTCCACCCACTTCTTCCTTTCTCCCTTTAATGCAGCCCCCCACTAAGCCTGAGAAAATGAAATGAGTGGGGGAAAAGACACTAACAATGTTGCAGTTTGCAGCAAATTTGAGAGGTAGGCTGAGAGCTTTGTAGGTTTTGGGGTGAGGATGGCCTACTGGTTACTTAGATCTGCCATGACAAAGTACCACCAGCTGGGTGGCTTAAAACAAGAGAAAGGCATTATCTCAATTATGGAGGCTAGAAGTCGGAGATCAAGGTGTCAAGAGTTTTGGTATCTCTTGAGGGCTCTGAGGATGAACCTGTTGTACGTCTCTCTTAACTTAGGGTGGTAGCTGGCATTCTGGGCATTCCTTGGCTTGCAGTATTCCAATCCCTGCCTTCACTTTCATGTGGCATTCTTCCTCCGTGTCTGTCTGCTCCTCCTCTCATAGGAACACCCATCTTATCTGAATTAGGACCCACTGCACTCCAGTATGACATCATCTTATCTAGTAACATCTGCAAAGACTCTATTTACAACCCAGTGTCATTCACAAGTATGGGGGTTAGGATTGAACATATCATTTCTGGGGGACACATTTCCAAAAGAGGATATGTTGACAGGTAAAATTTAGTTAATGGAAGAATTAATTAACTATGCAGCTTGGAGTCTTGGTGCGATCCTACATATGGAAAGATCCCACTTCTGAAGAGGTCTCAGTTGAATGGTGGTTTTTGGTGAGGGGACAGAGAAAGGAAAAAGTTGGTTACTCTAAATAATACCTATATGTCCTTACATGATTTAAAATTTTATGTATAGAAAACATGTTCTCATTCATTTTGTATTACTTTATAGCCTTGAATTTATAAGTATCTAAGAGGAAATTTCCCCATACAATAATTCTCAAAGTGTGGTCCTCAGACCAGGTGCATGAACATCATTTGGGAACTTGTGTGTAATCATTCCGGACCCACTGAATTAGAATTCTGGGCATGTGTCTTGGTGAGTCTGGTTTTAGAACCAGATAATTCTGCTTAGAGAACCTCGCCTGTAATTAGGGAAAATAGTCATTAGGTGAGGGGTTGTGTTTGGAATAAAACACTAACATCCTGAGTTTGATTAATAAAGATGGTCAGTATAACAATGTTATCTTGGACTAGTCATAAAGACTATAAATCTTTCATGTGGTGCATTTTTTAAAGGTCTCAGTGGTTTTTTAAAACTTACTTAGAAAGTTCTTGGATTAGGATCTCTTATGACACCTGTGTGTGTGTTAATCGTTCAGTGATGTCTGACTCTTTGTTACCCCCATAGACTGTAGCACGCCAGGCTCCTCTGTCCATGGAATTCTCCAGGCAAGAATACTGTAGTGGGTTGCCATTCCCTTCTCCAGAGAATATTCCCAGCCCAGGGATCAAACCTACAACTCATTATGTCTCCTGCATTGGCAAGCTGGTTCTTTACCACTAGTGTTACCTGGGAAACCCCCTTATGACAACTGTTGTTGGTTTAGAAGACTTATCTGATTCTGATGCCAATAGGTTCTTGTTTGCCATATGTCAGGTGCCCTATATGTGTCATATATTAAGTGATGTACTTTATTTCTCACAAGTATTATCATAAATATTATCATCCTTTTAAGAATGAAAATACAGATATCAAGAGGTTAATTAAACTGCCTACATTTACACAGAAAGGAGTGATAAAAATAGATTTCAAATCCAAGTTGATGGACTGCAAAGCCCATATTACTTCAACCACACTACTCTGCTTCAATTTAGAGACTAAAGTAGCTGCTTCAACTATTCAGAACTAGTTTTCTTTTCTAAACTCTCTTTACTCATCTAAAACAGAAACAGAAGATCCAGGCCAGGGGTTGGAACTAAAAAAAAATCAGTCTGTAATCTTCAGCTCCTCGATTCTTCTGAATCTGCAATCTGATATGACTTACCTAAGACTCTAGACTGTCTTTCCTCTAGTCAGTGGAAAACTTAATGCTTTTCTAATCTGCTCTAAACATTGGCATTTCAACAGGGATAGTGAGATTCTAGATATTGTCTGAGTGCTATAGAAAATTCACACATAAGTTTTTGCAATAACTCCTTCCCTGGAATTCTAACTTTCTAATGTGGCTCATTTTAAGAATTACTATGAGTATTAAAACTTACAGCAAAATTTAGCATTTTAAGCATAATGAATTGAGGACATAACAAATTATTTAAAAGTGATTTTCTTAGCAGATTGTGAAATAATTACTGCCAAGGACAGTGATATATAATTTGGTTAGTATTTATAGCCCTTCTAAGGTATAGTACACAATGTATGCTTAATAGAGTTTGCTAAATGCATTAAAGGGAAAGGGAGAAAGATAAATAGTACCTTCTGATGGTGACGTGGGATATAAAGAAAATTTAGTGATTTTTTTTTCCTCAGTGGTTGAAAGATCTAATTTTGAAGAATTNAGGCACTCTATCAGATCTAATCCCTTGAATCTATTTGTCACTTCCAGTGTATAATCTTAAGGGATTTGATTTAGGTTAGACATGAATGGTCTAGTTTTTTCCCTACTTCCTTCAATTTAAGCCTGAATTTGACAATAAAGAGTTCATGATCTGAGCCACTCAGTGCCCAGTCTTGTTTTTGCTCACTGGATAGAGCTTCTCCAATCTTCTGTTGCAAAGAATATAATCAATCTGATTTTGGTATTGACCATCTGGTGAGGTCCATGTGTAGAGTTGTCTTTGTGTTAGAAGAAGGTGTTTGCTATGACTAGTGCATTCTCATGGCAAAATTCTGTTAGCCTTTGCCCTGTTTCATTTTGTACTCCAGAGGCAAACTTGCCTGTTACTCAGGTATCTCTTGGCTTCCTATTTCTGCATTCCAGTGCCCTATGATGAAAAGAACACCATTTTTTGGTGTTAGTTCTAGAAAGCCTTGTAGGTTTTCATAAAACTGTTCAGGTTCAGCTTCTTTGGCATTAGTGGTTGGTGCATGGACTTGGATTACTGTGATACTGAATGGTGCCTTGGAAATCAACAGTGATCATTCTGGATTTTTTGAGATTGCACCCAAGTACTGTATTTTGGACTATTTTGTTGATTATTAGGACTATTCCATTTCTTCTAAGGGATTCTTCTTCTCAGGATTTCTTCTAAGGGTTTCTCACCTCAGTTGTATCCAACTCTCTGTGACCCTGTTGACCATAACTCACCAAGCTTCTCTGTCTTTGGGATTCTCCAAGCAAGAACACTGGAGTGAGTTGCTGTTTCCTCCTCCAGGGGATCTTCCTGACCCATGAATCAAACCCATGTCTCTTGTGTCTCCTGAATTAGCAGGCAGGTTCTTTACCACTAGTACTGCCTGGGAAGCCCAATATCTTCTTGGCCTCCCTTAAATATTCTTTGTTTCTAGAGTTTAGGTTCTCTTCCATGTAGTACTCTACCCTCATCCCAGGGGTCTTGGTTCATGTCCACAGTTTCCTTCACCAAAATATATAATGACTCTGATTTACATCTCCAGCTCAGATCTCTCTAAATTAAACTTGCAGTTGATCATGATACAATTGGATCATTCCCTTACACTGACTGTTTCCAAACTGAATTCATCTTCTTCAACACAAACCTCTGACTCATGAACTGACCTCTGTCTACTTATTGACTTTGCTTTATTAAAAGCAAACTATTAATTTACATGCCATTGTGGTTGAATTCACAAAATCATAGTCCAAGAATCCTATACAAGAACTACAAGAGGCCAAGTAATTTCCTAATACAACTTAAAAGTAACAGAGTCAGTATTTGAAAACTTGTTGGCCAGAATCTGAAGCCTGTGATCTCTTTATTATAGTACTTGGTCTTTCTCAAAACATACACATACACACACAGACACAAAGTGGAAGAGAACTAACCAGCTTTAACATTCATTGAGACATACTAATTTTCACTTTAGGTTAATTTCTTAATTTTATTTAACTCTCAGCTATGTCCTTATTTTAGTGATTGATTTTAATTTACAGCTAATTCTATATCAGTGTGTTGTTGATATTTTTGAATGAATATTGGTATAAAATACTTAATCCCCAGATAGCTTCTGTTATACATATACTGCAAATATGATTCTTTAAGATCAGGTATGTGTCTAATTTTAATACTGTGGAAAACAAACTCTAATCAAGAAGATAAATATGCCTTAAAAATCATGAAAGGCATTCTAAATTTAAATAGAAATGAAAATCATTTTTGGATTATCCGTAACACTATTTTCCATTCATTTAAGATTGAATATGTATGCATGACTCTATTTTAAATATATACTCTACTATATAAAATACATATAAAAGTATGCATATATTCAAAATAGACATACATTTAACTTATTTTAATGCTTTTAATTCCATATAAGGGAATGTGATTTGAGAGAAATTTTCTTTTGCTAATCAGTTGTAATCAAGACAGGAGTCTTTACTTAAGAAAATTAACAATTACTTTTGAAAAAGTCTAATCTCAAGAACATTTCCTGAATTTACAGTTGGTTCATTTTCACTGCAGACATCAGAATGTATTTTTCCTTAAAGATATAAAGAGCTATGATGATGTATATTGAAATGGAAATAAATCAGTTTCACTTCAGTTATCATCATGTTTGTATTTCCTTGTCTTGAACTTAATGAGTGGGACTGTATTTGAACTTTGCTTCTGTCCTAAAGATGTATGTTTTATTTTTTCCCCATAGGGTGTGCAGTTTCTCTCTGCATATTTCTATTTTACTTTGTAAGAAAACATTTCATTTTTATCAAAGTATATAACATGCACAGAGAAAAGTGCTTAAATCATAAGTGTTTAAATTAAAGAGTTTATGCCAAGTGAAAACACCTAGATGAACTCACAGGTCATGACTAGGACCTAGAAGCCTCCCTTCTTGCCCCCCTCAATCACTACGTCATCACAGTATAACCACTATTTTCATGTATATTGATACAGATTCATTTTATGGCTTTGAATTTTATGTAAATGGAACTTCTAACTATGTACGCTTTAATGTTTAAGTTTATGCTTATAAGATTCAGTCTCGTGTGTAGCAGTATTTCACTATTTTTCATTGTTTTATGGTATTTCAATGAAAGAAGCTACACTATTTACTGATCTTCTACTGTTGCTGAAAATTTTAAGTCATTCAAGGCAATGGCCATTACACATAATGCTATATGAATATTCTTTTTTTCCACTTACTCTGCATCCTGGCCATTTCCTTTAAGGTTTAGCCATTGCAGTGGCTGTAGGTATCTCACTGTGTTTCTAACTTGCATTTCCCAATGAATAATGGTTTTTCCTGTGGTCATGTACGGATGTGAGAGTTGGACTGTGAAGAAGGCTGAGTGCCGAAGAATTGATGCTTTTGAACTGTGGTGTTGGAGAAGATTCTTGAGAGTCCCTTGGACTGCAAGGAGATCCAACCAGTCCATTCTGAAGGAGATCGGCCCTGGGATTTCTTTGGAAGGAATGATGCTGAAGCTGAAGCTCCAGTACTTTGGCTACCTCATGCAAAGAGGTGACTCATTGGAAAAGACTCTGATGCTGAGAGGGATTAGGGGCAGGAGGAGAAGTGGATGACTTAGGATGAGATGGCTGGATGGCATCACCGACTTGATGCATGTGTTTGGGTGAACTCCGGGAGTTGGTGATGGACAGGGAGGCCTGTCGTGCTGCGATTCGTGGGGTCGCAAAGGGTTGGACATGACTGAGTTGCTGAACTGAACTGAACTGAATGATGCTGAATAACTTTTCATATATTAGCCTTGTGGACATCTTTTTTAATGTCTTATTTAAACCTCTTTATTTTTTAATGGCAATTTTCTTTTTCTTATTATTTATAGGAACATTTTTTGTGTCCCAAGTTGTTTTTTTTCCCTCAGATATTTTCTCCCAATCTAGTTGTCTTTTCTTCATAATAGTATTTTTAATGAATAGAATTACTTATCTTTATAATATCCAGTTTATTTATCAATCTTTTAGTAGCAATATGTTTTGTGGTCTGCTTAATAAAGTCCCTCCTACCTAAAAGTCAAAGATGGTTATAATATCCTTTTCTATCATCTTCTAGAAAATTTATTGACTGACATATCACTTTTAGGTCTATAATTTATCTGGAGTTAATTTCTGTGTATTGTTTAAGTTTGGTATAATAATTATTATTTTTCATATAGGTATGAAATTGGTCCTGAACAATTAGTATAGGTGATTAACAATATTGTGTTTCAGGTGTACAGTAATGTAATTCAGTTATACATGTATCTATTCTCTTTCAAATTCTTTTCCTATTTAGGCTGTTACATAATATTGAACAGATTTCCCTGTGCTATACAATAGGTTCTTGTTGGTTATTCATTTTAAATATAGCAGTTTGAACATGTCAATCCCAAACTCCCTAACTATCTCTCTTTCACTGCATTTTGGTTTAACTTTTTCATCCAGCTTTATTGAGATACAATTTACAAACAAAAATTGTATATATTTAAGCATAAAATATGATGACTTGATACACGTTTGCTGTGAAATGATTATCACAATCAAGCTAATTAACACATTCATTAGCTCAAAGTTACCTTTGGGGAGTGATAATATTAAGATCTACTCTCTTAGCATATTTCAAGTATACTCATATACTTGAGTATACTCATATACTCAATATATACATATTTCAACTATACTCATACTGTATATTAGTTCCCCCAAACATATCTAACATAGAACTAAAACTGTGTACCCTTTTCATGTAATTTCATGAAATTTTCACAAATTTTCATGTAAATTTTAGAAGCAGCTTATCTTTCCAAAAAAGAAACCGAGTTTTAAAAATTGCTATTGTGTTGAATTTATAAATCAATTTGGGAAGAACTGATATTTTATGACCATCAAATTCTTCCAACGCTTCTACATGGCATATTTTTACTTATTTTTGGGTCTTCTAAAATTTCTCTCAACATTATGGAGGAGTTTCATATCATTCATTAAATTAATTTCTAGGTATTTAGGTGTTTTTAATGCCATACTTGGGACAGGTTCAATTGTCTGAAGGATTTTGATCTAATATGGCTACATTTCTATTTAATGTGCTAGGCGTACCCACACTATTGCAGTGGTGGTAGAAGTTTCAGATGTCATATTTTAACAGCTTGATCCTTGCTTTCAGGGCTCAACCATTCAGACTAGAATAGGTATTTGCTTTCTTCCAGAGATACCTCACTGTTCCCCTGAGACATGAACTTGCAGTCATCTATCATGAAATTATTTCATTTGTTCCCACATGTACCACATGAAGAAGAAGTGACTCAAATTGCCTGCCGTGTGGTATATACTCCTTTTGGAGTTTCCAGTACTAGAGCAGGCTTTTACTCTTTCCCTTTATTCTTTTATTCCTGCAGTTTCTAGGAATAGCAGATGAAAGGGAAGCACTGACTATCTTAGTTGACTCAGTCATAGTCTTAGAACTTTTTCTGCTATATTTTCTGATTCATTTTTTGAATCAAGAAGAAAAACTTATCAAATCCTGGGCAATGGCAGGTCAAAATTAAAATCACAGCATATTCTTAGTTATACTACATATGAAAAAAAAATCCAAAGAATATGAGTAACATGTTAATATAATAAAACCATATCCAAGTAAGATTTATTCTAGAAAAGCAAGTATGGTCAAATGTCAGAAACCCTTTTAATGTAATTGAATCCTATATTGTCATATCAAAAGAGAGAAACTATATTTTCAGCTCAACTGATGCTGAAATGATACTTGAAAAACTGAATATTTATTATCTAATATATGCTATAGTTTCTTACAACAGTAGAACTTTTCCTGATACTGGAGTAAAAATAAATAAACGACTGATACAGACTAAGAAGCCTGGCAATAGACTTACACGTAGTGCGTTAGCTATTTATTAGGTTATAAATAAGCTACTTCAAAGCTGCAGAGAAAGAATTTCATTTGATAAATGGTCACTGGGCAATTGGTTAAGTATTTGGAAAATAATAAATAAAGATCTATCCCATGGCTGTCTGATGTTGAACATGGGCAAGGGACTTAATTACATCCTGAGAATTTTAATAAAAGCTGAGATTTCCTAGAAAGTCCAAATCTGTCAGTATTTATGAGTGGATACAGAAGTTTATAAAATGCTTGCTGCTGCTGCGTCACTTCAGTCGTGTCCGACTCTGTGCGACGCCATAGANTTAATAAATAAAGATCTATCCCACAGTGCATACCAAATGAACTTCATTTATTGTAAAAAAAAAAAAAGAAAAGGAAACAACTTATAGAAAAAAAAGTAAGTAAATATTTATCTGTTATCATAGTAGGGATAGCTTTCCTAAACTTAAAACTATGGAAGTAAACATTAAGAGAAATATTGACATATTTGGTCACACAATAAACATAACAATGCATTAAGAATATAAAAATGAAATAGCAAACAATAAGCTAGAAAAATATTTGCAGCAAAGAAATAAGCCTAATGAATGAAGAATTCTTTTAAATCAATCAGAAAAATATTCTCAAAGAAAAATATACAAACGACACAAAAGCAATTAAAAAAAAGAAGAAAAAATGCCAAACATATACATAAAGAACTTAACTGCATTCACAATCTAAAGTTATTAAGCTACGGTACCAATCCAGCTTATTAAACATAGACTCCCAGTGAGAACACCCCTACTTTGCCCTGGTTAATATAAAGGATCTAGATAACCCTGGGCATTTGCCTGCTGGCTGTCTGATGTTGAACATGGGCAAGGGACTTAATTACATCCTGAGAATTTTAATAAAAGCTGAGATTTCCTAGAAAGTCCAAATCTGTCAGTATTTATGAGTGGATACAGAAGTTTATAAAATGCTTGCTGCTGCTGCGTCACTTCAGTCGTGTCCGACTCTGTGCNAATCTTTTTGTAGGTGAACCTTTTTTTTTCTAAAGCTCATAATGAGTTTTGAGGGGGAAAGAATTTAGTATTTAGTTTAATAATTTGAGGGAAGACAAGGTCTGGTGACAGAGAAGGGGAAAAAAAAAGCAGATAGGAGAGGAGAGTGGAGATGTTTAGTAGCGCAGAATACTGGACTTTAAGTGTGTATCAGGAATGGATCGGGCCTGGTACCATTTTCAGGAAAGGACTTTTACATCAATTACTGCATTCTATGTAAATAGGTTTGTTTCCTTACAGATTTTAATGTGACTACGAGACAGGATTAACATTATACAATCCATTCTTTAAAGGTTTATATGTTTTTTTTTTTAAAGAAAGGTATTACTAAACAAAGCTAGATAAAACTAAAATAGACAGTAGTAGCAATAGAAAACCAGGTTCTCTTTGTGATTTTAAATTCATTCATTCATGCATGCATTTATTCAAAAATATTCATTTGGTTCCTACTCTGATTTAAGTGTCCATCTGTAGAGATACGGATGTGAGTACAGACACGTTCTGTGCCTTCAGGGAGCTGACAGTGGTGTGTGAAGAATGTGCAGCTCTGTGAACGACTATGACACCGAGGTATCACCCAGGATCCCCTGAGGAAGTGATCCCGCGCTGAGATCTAAAGGGTCAGAAGATGGTCAGAAGATGTTAGCTTGGAAACGAAAGGTAGGAAGGCTATCACTAAGTATAGAGTGAACATTATATCCTAAGGCCCTGACGGGTTGATACCTGGTGAGCATGGGGGCTATAGGAAAACTTCACTGGATTGGGGCGGAGAGACCAAGGAGGAGAATCATACTGGATGAGGTTAGAGAGGTAAGCAGGGACCAAGTCACTTGAGATTTATAGGTCATATTAAGAGATTTTTATTTTTCCTAANGAGTGAACATTATATCCTAAGGCCCTGACGGGTTGATACCTGGTGAGCATGGGGGCTATAGGAAAACTTCACTGGATTGGGGCGGAGAGACCAAGGAGGAGAATCATACTGGATGAGGTTAGAGAGGTAAGCAGGGACCAAGTCACTTGAGATTTATAGGTCATATTAAGAGATTTTTATTTTTCCTAATATATGGTAAAATTACTTATGGTTCTTAAACCAGAGGGAGGTGGGGCTGGAGGAAAGTATGAATACACAAACTCAGAATCACTTTGGCAAATCACTATGCCTACAATATAAAGAACAGATGAGTGTCGGCAGACTACATATATGAATAAATTNATATGGTAAAATTACTTATGGTTCTTAAACCAGAGGGAGGTGGGGCTGGAGGAAAGTATGAATACACAAACTCAGAATCACTTTGGCAAATCACTATGCCTACAATATAAAGAACAGATGAGTGTCGGCAGACTACATATATGAATAAATTAATTGGTACACATAGAAATAGCTGAAGGAGGTGGCCCTGCCCTCTAGAACTGAGGAGCAGATAGCCCTGCCTTCCGGCTCATTCTGCCCTTTTCTTGGGGGAAAAAAGAAAAGACAGCCCTACTGCCTTATCCTTTAGAATTCCAAAAGTCCAAGGGCCTCTCTTCATTTTGTCCCATCTTTGTCCCCTTTGGGTCTAAGCTGGGAGAGCTTCTGCTGGTATAAATCCATCTCTATCCCTGGATTCTGCTGAGATGGCTGATTAGATCCACTAAGTCACTCCCATCATCTCATGGAGTTTTTTTTTCAGCCATGCCCTTGGCATTCTCTCCAGAACACTTAAGACTTTTCTCACTTTTTTTTTTCCTCCAATAAGGTGAAGTTGAGAGTTTTATAAATCTTCAAGTTCTGATTTCTTTGTGCTTAACAGTTCTCTCTTCAATCCATTTCTTCTCTCATATTTACTATAAGCAACAAGGCTGTATCTTCAAAACTTTGCTTCAAAACTTTTG
>SJYA01000253.1:206684-318930 GCA_006410615.1 Neotragus moschatus
TTTTCTCCTTTCCTTTTCACTTCTCTTCTTTTCACAGCTATTTGTAAGGCCTCCACAGACAGCCATTTTGCTTTTTTTCATTTCTTTTCCATGGGGATGGTCTTGATCCCTGTCTCTAGTACAATGTCATGAACCT
The DNA here is from genome assembly GCA_006410615.1 of Neotragus moschatus. Classification (NCBI taxonomy): domain Eukaryota; kingdom Metazoa; phylum Chordata; class Mammalia; order Artiodactyla; family Bovidae; genus Neotragus; species Neotragus moschatus. The sequence continues at coordinate 206,821 of SJYA01000253.1, forward strand.
CAGTTCATAGTTCATAAGGCACTCTATCTATCTACAATCTGTTAAATGAATGGTTCTAACTTTATGGTCTAAATGATTAGATTTTTCCTCCAACTTCCATCACATTGCTTTTTTCTTCCAGCTATTTATCCTATACCTAATATTTTAGGAAAAAATAAAAATGGAAAAAAAATAAAACAACCCACATTAGATTGCTGGAAGGAAGGAATTGGCACAGCAGGCACTAACTTCCTGTCTTGGCCTATTTGGGATGCTATAATGACATATCACAGACTGTGTAGCTTATAAACAATAGAAATTCACCTCACAGTTCTGGGGTTGGAATCTGTGATTAAGATGCCAGCATGGCAGCAGGAGCATTCTCATTTTGCTTACTGAGTTCTTGTACCCTCCGTGCTGGAAGGCTCTAGAGAATTTCAGGGGAATTTCTTTTATAAGAACACTGTCCCATTTGTGAGGGCTCCACTCTCATTATTCATCTCCCAAAGGTCCCATTTAATAATACCATCATTTTCGGGGATTGCAATTTCAATATCTAAATTTTGGGAGGACACAAGCATTCAGATCATAGCACTCCCTTTAGGCAGTGAAAGTCTCAAAAGAGAGGAACACTGGCAGATAACTCAGTCTAATCTCCTTGACATTTGGGTTTATTAACTATTAGTATTTTCTAGGAAGAAGACAATTTACCTCTAAAATTCACTCCACATGATTCTCTAGCTAAAGATGAATCCAGAATTTATGAGGTTCAGCTCCCTGGAATTTAAGGGAATATTTGAATTAGGAAATACCTAATGTTAAATTCCACCAGGCTTCTCTGTCCCTGGGATTCTCCAGGCAAGAACACTGGAGTGGGTTGCCATTTCCTTCTCCAATGCATGAAAGTGAAAAGTGAAAGTGAAGTCGCTCAGTAGTGTCCGACCCTCAGCGACACCATGGACTGCAGTCTTCCAGGCTCCTCCGTCCATGGGATTTTCCAGGCAAGAGTACTGGAGTGGGGTGCCACTGCCTTCTCCGAATGTTAAATTAGGAAACAGCCATCTCAGACATACAAATGGTAGATCCATTAATTAGAGGTGTTTCCTAATTTAAATAAGCCCAGTTGAAGAGCTGATCCCAACAGCCTCAAATGGAGACCTCATTTATAATTCTTGGCCAGAAGAGGGAGTAATGTGAAAAGACAGGATTGTGGGAGGTTCTTTTGTTGTATCAGAACCTTCTCTATATTTTGAGGTGCTCTGACATTATTTAGTAAAGTCTCAGATGAGGTAAAATCTCAAAGTCCTATTTAGAAGTCTGATTAGAAAATCCATTCTTTTATGTTAGCTCATACCCCAAAGAGATTTTCCTGTTAATGAGCACAGATTTTAAGAATTTTTTCACCCACTATATTCACAGGGTAGAAATGGGCTGCATATAAACATAACTTCTTTCTGAGAAGATGGATACGGAAGGTTCCTTTGACTGCTGAGCACTCTGATGAACTTGGATAGACAAAGTTGGAGAAGAAACAGGATAGTTACACTGATATTCATTCTGGAATGGGAAGTTTTGGGGAACCTGAAACACAAATCAAGAGATACAGAATTACAGGAAGGAGACTAAAAAAGTGCTGCATTTTTCTATCTGCGAAAATTTTAACACAGACTACTAAACCTCAGGAAATTTCTGGATTATGTGTATTTTTCATAGGAACTCACGGAAGTTATAATATTCTTTCTTATGGTGAGATAGGATAAAACATAAAAGAAAAGAAATAATGATTGGGAACAGAAAGGATTATAAAAAAACAAAAAAATATATACAAGTAGAGAAACAGAATTTTTTTTTTACTTCTCCAAATTATATATTGATATTTGAAGCACATTAAATTAGGTCTGCACTATTTGGAGAACTTCTGATAGGTTTTGATACATTTATTTAAGCTTGTCTATATCATTTGAAAAATACGATTAACTAATATCTTCTATAATTTAGCCTACTTTTCTCATCTAAAAATATTTCATAAAAAGACCACCTACATGTGAAAATTCTGAAGAAGTATAGGTCAGAGCAAGGATCATAGAGAAGAGAGTGCACACAAGATGCAAGGAGTCGGACTTCAAGAACAGGATCAAAAGGAAGAAAGAACTTCTATTTGGATATTGTCCTGGTGATGGGAAAAAGAAGCCAGAAGGAGAAATTTAGAACTCGGTGTGATAAAAGGAAATAAAGCACAACTGAGGGGCAGATAACTCATTCCCTTACAATGCCCTCCCTTCTCCCCCCTAAAAAAGAATCCATGCAATGAGAAAACTTTTTCACAGTGACAACAGAGGACATTTTTGAATTATGAACCTAAAAATTATCAGTACAGGCAAACACAAATGCAAAAATATAAACAGTCTTAATTTATTAAAGATTACTACCAAATAAATTAGAAAATGAGAATGCTAATAACCCAGCTGATAACCCTTGTTCTACAAGCCATCAAAACCAACAGTGAAGATATAAAACCTGTAACACAACACGATAAACAAAATGATCTATTCTTAACAAGCACTTTGACACGTGTAGAAAACAATTTGAACCAGAAATTTAAAAACTGAGGAAAGATTTCTTTGGGGACTTTTTCTCTTTTTTTCATTGTTGTTTGTTCGTTTAAAATCACACTACACTGTTTGCAGGATACTAGTTCCTTAACCAGGGATTGAACCCAAGCTCTCTGCAGTGGAAGCATGGAGTCCTAACCACTGGACCATCATAAAATTTCCNAACAAGCACTTTGACATGTGTAGAAAACAATTTGAACCAGAAATTTAAAAACTGAGGAAAGATTTCTTTGGGGACTTTTTCTCTTTTTTTCATTGTTGTTTGTTCGTTTAAAATCACACTACACTGTTTGCAGGATACTAGTTCCTTAACCAGGGATTGAACCCAAGCTCTCTGCAGTGGAAGCATGGAGTCCTAACCACTGGACCATCATAAAATTTCCCTAAGTTTTTAAAGACAAAATGACACAAAAAATGAAAACAGAAATACAAATTGCTCAAAGAACTGATCAAATGCAAACATAAGTCTCATTAAAAATAATAGGGGAACAATAAAGAAAGTGAAAATGAGATTAGTAAAGACACATAATTCAAGCAAAGAAAATGTGACCTGGGGATTTTAGAATTAGTTAAGTTGAGTTTTAAAGATCAGTGCTATTGAAAAACAGCTTTAACATATACAGAACACAACCAAGTGATAAACAGGGAAATTTCACCAATAGAACTGATGATGAACTTTTAACACATTTAATTGTAGATGTAACACTAAAACAAAGATGAGGTTAAGGATGGACTAATAATGTTTTATGACACAGGCTACATAGTATAACATACTACATATAGTGTGCTGTATGTTCTGAAAAAGTAGACATAATATAACTAAAATTCAGAGAAGAAGGGGGAGGAAAGAGAGAAGTTAATGTTGTGTAGGCAATAGGTTGGAATTAAAAGCATGTCATTGAAAACTGCAAACAACATAGTAACAAGTTAAAAAAGAAAGCAGAGTAATAAGGAAGTTAAAAAGTAAACAAATAAAGCCCATAGAACAAATATAGTCTTTTCTAAGCATCAAATTGTGCTCCTTTCCTAAGCATCAAAGTCTTTCCTAAGAATCAAACTGGTTCCAAATTGGGAAAGGAATATGTCAAAGCTATATACTGTCATCCTGCAAATAGTTGGACACAACTGAGCAACTGAACGACAAAGGTATCAAAATAAATTAAAAGATGACAGCTCTTCTAGACATTTCTCCAAAGAAAATGTGCAACAGGCCAACAAGTACTTGAAAAGATGCTCAACATCATTAGTCATAAGGGAAATGCAAATTAAAATCATAATGATATATTACCTGTTAGAATGGCCCTCATCAAAAAGACGAGAGCTAACAAATGTTGATGTGGATTTGGAGACAAGAAAACCCTTCTGCACTGTTGATGGGACTGTAAATCGGTGCAGCCACAATGGAAAAGAATATGGAGGGTCCTCAAAAAGTTAAAAATTGAAGTACCATATAATTCAGCAATTTTACTCCTGGTAATATATTCAAGGTGCCAAAACACTAACTAGCAAAGATATCTACATCCCCATGCCTAGAGTAGCATTATGCTCAGTAGCCAAGGCATGGAAACAACCTAAGTGTCCATCAATGGATGAACGGACAAAGAAGTTCTGGTATACACTAGATACAACAGAATATTACTCATCCATTAAAAAACAAGGAAATCCTACTTTGTGACAATGCATACTGATCTTGAAGGAATTATGCTAAATTAAATCTCAGGGAAAGAAAGACTACTTCATGATTTCACTTGGATATGGAAAGAGGTCAGGTTTGTGGTTATCAGGGGCAGAGGACTGGGATTGAGGAAAGAAAATTAGAGAAAAGTNCCTACTTTGTGACAATGCATACTGATCTTGAAGGAATTATGCTAAATTAAATCTCAGGGAAAGAAAGACAAATACTTCATGATTTCACTTGGATATGGAAAGAGGTCAGGTTTGTGGTTATTAGGGGCAGAGGACTGGGATTGAGGAAAGAAAATTAGAGAAAAGTGATCAAAGCGTAGGTAAATATCAAACGGTAGTTAAAGGATAAAAAATATTAGGGATGTAATGCAGAACATGATGGCTAGAATAGCTGACACTGCTACGTGATATACAGGAGAGTTTTTAAGAATGTAAATCTCAAGAGCTCTTATTACAAGGAGAATATTTTTTCTTTTCCTTTTTATGGCAAGTATATGTAAAGATGGATGTTAGCAAAACCAACTGTGATAACCATTTCATAGTATATGTAAATCAAACCATAATGGTATACATTTTAAGCTTATACAGCAATGTATATCAATTATTTCTCAATAGAAGTGTAACAAAATTTTTTTTAAATGACAGCATTGTAATCAAACATTTCATACTTAATGAATATAAATGAATGGATAACTCATCTATTACAAGGAATTGTTTTCAATTTGACTAGGAAGGCAAAATTCAAATACATTCAAAGATATACTCTTAAAATGACTCAGAAAGGCTAAATATTATATAAAGAGATAGGCAAAGTCACAAAGGCAACACTGATATCAAACAAAACAAACTTCAAAGATGTATTAGATGTGGCCAAAGTACTGCTTTACTCACAATAAACATATTACAATTGCGAATATCCTTGTATTAAAATAACACAGCAAACACCTCTGTAAGCAAAAATTAAAACAGACCACAAAAAAACATAAAAAGAAACACATTCATTATAGGAAGTGTTAATACATCAGAATTAGTATGAGGTAGTCCAAGTGGACACAAGTACAAGATTGAAAAGTCCTACATAATCTTATCAATGATGTAGCTGTTATGCATAAGTAGAAATTTAAACTCTGATAGTAATGAGTATATCTTCTCAAGCACTTGTGGGACAGTAATAAAATTTGACCATATATTATATCACAAAAATGTTTCATAGTTATAAACATTATACTTAAGACTCCAATAACATGAAAAATAAAAAAAGATTAAAAAGTTATTTTGACTGAATATAACATTTTATTAAAAATCCTCAAGTGAATTTTGAAATACAAAAGAATGTATCAAAAGTAATGAAAATGAAAACAAGCATATACACACATACATGTATCTGTTAGATTAGATATAGACATACCTAATGTCTATATATTCTGTCCCCCCAGAATGTGGGGGACACAAAGCAATGATAAAATTATATAACCTAAAACACTATCAATCAAAACAAAAGAATATGCCTAAATGAATTAATTAAATTTTCTGTTTAAAAATCCAGAAATATAAAAAAAGAAACTAAAGCAAAAGGAATAGAGGAAGAAATAATATAGATGTAAGTAAAAGTTAGGGGCTTCCCTGGTGGCTCAGTGGTAAAGAATATGTCTATCAAGGCAGGAAACATGGGTTTGACCCCTGTGTCAGGAAGATCCCCAGGTGAAAGAAATGGTAATGTACTCCAGCATTCTTGCTAGGGAAATCCCATGGATAGAGAAGCCTGGCAGGCTACAGTCCACGGGGTCATAAAATGGTCAACATGTCTTCGCTACTAACCATAAAACAATAAAAAAAATAGAAGCTAATGTATGTTGACATTTAGACCACTAATGTTTCACAGATCCAAAAAAAATTAAAAAGGAAAGGTGTGAAATCCTAAAACTAAAATAGATGACTCAATATATTTCAGTAAAAAACATTTGATTAAATGATACTAACTAATGGGGAAATAGGGATATCCAACCCAAATAACTGTTAAACACACACTGGTAGTTGGGACTATTCAGGCTAACACTAAAAAAACTTTAAACAAATAGTGAATGCTAATTAATAGACTTCTTTTCTTACAGACCTGGGTTAGTAATATTGAAACTACTTTGTGGACATTATAAGATTGATCGTGTAAGTAAATATATTATAGATAATGGAAGCTATATGTTTGTCATTGACAGAAGACTTTTAAATGTGGAAAAAGGAAACAATGAATTAGTTTCAGTTGAATTCACTCACTCAGTTGTGTCCAAATCTTTGTCGACACACCATGGACTATAGCACGCCAGGCTTCCCTGTCCATCACCGACTCCCAGAGTTTGCTCAAACTCAGGTCTATCATGTCTATGATGCCATCCAACAATCTCGTCCTTTGTCATTCCCTTTTCCTCCTGCCTTCAGTCTTTCCCAGCATCAGGGTTTTTCGAATGAGTCAGTTCTTTGCATCAGGTGGCCAAAGTACAGGGATTTCAGCTTCAGCATCAGTCTTTCCAATGAATATTCGAGATTGATTTCCTTTAGGATGGAATGGTTGCATCACCTTGTAATCCAAGGGACTCTCAAGAGTCTTCTCAACACCACAGTTAAAAAGCATCAGTTCTTTGGCACTCCAACTCTCACATCTATACATGACTATACNGACTCTTGAGAGTCCCTTGGACTGCAAGGAAATCCAACCAGTCCATCCTAAAGGAGATCAGTCCTGTGTGTTGATTGGAAGGACTGATGTTGAGGGTGAAACTCCAATACTTTGGCCACCTGATGCAAAGAGTTGACTCATTGGAAAAGACTCTGATGCTGGGCGGGATTGGTGGCAACTGAAGAAGGGGACGACAGAGGATGAGTTGGCTGGAAGATATCACCAACTCAATGGACATGGGTTTGAGTGAACTCCAAGAGTTGGTGATAGGGAGGTCTGGCGTGCTGTGATTCATGGGGTTGCAGAGTCGGACACAGCTGAGCANCTGATGCAAAGAGTTGACTCATTGGAAAAGACTCTGATGCTGGGCGGGATTGGTGGCAACTGAAGAAGGGGACGACAGAGGATGAGTTGGCTGGAAGATATCACCAACTCAATGGACATGGGTTTGAGTGAACTCCAAGAGTTGGTGATAGGGAGGTCTGGCGTGCTGTGATTCATGGGGTTGCAGAGTCGGACACAGCTGAGCAACTGAACTGAACTGAACTTTACAGTGTATTATTTTTTGTTAGCATTCTTTGAGAAGACAACTTTTTTCACACTGAAGAATATTTTACATATGTGACAATGAAAATATGATTAAGAATCAAAGACTGATTATACAGTGACATAAAGACTCTTTGAAGGTGATGGAACTTGAATCAAACATGCAAAGTCCAAAGATACACAGCATTTGGGTGGAGAGGAATTTAGGAATCAACAGGAGTGGATTAAAATAGAGACTGGCTGAAAGGAAAAAATGAATAATTTCTTTAAGAAAACTCAAGGACATTTCTTTTTGAAATTAAGAGCTTATATTGTATACTATTAGTTATTATCTATTTAATGACTTTATATTCTCTTTCACTGGTCAATTTATCAATTTTTCTTCAGTTCTATGTTTTATTTTATAGTAACTTCATATTTTTAATACCTAGTAAGCTAGTCTTCATTATCAACATTGTTTTCCACTTTTATTAGTTGTTTTTCCAGATAAAAATTTTAGAATGACCTTGACAATTTCCAAAAATACTCAAAGCAAAAATAGTATCAGAATATCAGAATTTTATTAAATCTATACATAATATTACTCTATAATGAAGTTGAGCAGTATGTTTGTCTCTTTTAATTAAAGCACTTGGTATCCCTTACATGTACGCCAATATTTATTTACATATTTACCTATCTCATTGTTATGGAGGTCTATTCTCACATTATACACACAATTGTTGTTTACACAGTACATTTTTTGTTGATTTTGTTACTTTGCATTTTAACTTTTGTCAATAGAGAGGAAATCTTATGATTTTTCTCATTTAATATTATCGGGCTACCTTTATGACATTTTAATTAGTGCTACAACTCTGTGTTGGCATTTTTTCAAGATTTTATAAATCAATTATTAAAATAATATTTCCCTATCTCTATCATTAACAGATATAATAATAATCAGAAATACTAATAAATAAAAGCTTCAATTAACTACAATTTGGAAACCAGAAGGGGAATTTCTTACTCCGTGAGGAGAGAAAAGCCCAGTTTGCTGGAGAAATAGCTAACAGTTTATTTGTTTAAGTCAGCATTCTGGTACCTCCTATGGGGATCACATAAAAAACCCTCTTGGCTCTATGTCTGGTGAGCAAACAGGTGCAATACTCACAATTGAGTGCTCTGTGGTTTACCACTTTTCTTGCTGAATCTGGAGTTTGATGATAACAGCTTTCTCCTGGATCAAAGCTTTCACCCTATTTGCATTTGAAGCTCCCCAGACTTCCCAGGTAGACTCAGGTTCCATTGATCCCAGAGTCTGGAAGATCCCTTGGAGAAGGAAATGGCTGCCCATTTCAGTATTCTTGCTTGGGAAATCCCATAGACAGAGGAATCTGAGGAGTCCCAGTCCATGGGGTTACAGAGTCAGACATGATTTACCAGCTAAACAGCAGCAGCAGCAGGCCTTACTTGGGTTCTATTCCCAGGTTTTGTTCTTTCTGCTTAAGGCCTTGTTCTGTATCTGAGTACTTGTTTGACACTTTGGTCTGATTTTTCATACCAACAAATTTTACTTTCTCCTCCCCCATTAAATTGTGCTTTAATATTGTTTTATATTTTCTTTAATTTTCGTTAAATTTATTCTATTATCCCTAATATTGTGGAGTAGTTTTTTTTTTTCTTTAGATTTACTTTATTGAGCAGTAATGAAAGCATTTAGGACTATGACTTCTTCTAAGTATATTTTTGATGTTGCTCATGACTTTTATTGTGAAATAAAATTGTTATTTTAATAATTTGTTACTCCTTAACTCATGAGTAATTTAGGATAAAATATATGCATACATACATATTTAAGTATTGAGGATTTTTCTTTGGTTCATATGTCTTTATAAATACTATTGTCCATTGGTTCCCTTTTGTTGTTGATTATTGTTGCTTTCTTTTTGCATTCACTCAGTATCAAATAGACTGTCTTTGATCTTTTTGTACTATTTGGGTTTTGAATATAAACATCAGAAACTTTGCTGAAACTATACCCACATATGCAAAAAAAAAAAATAGAGAAAAATTTTATAAGATTTGGAAAAATATCTAACAATGAACTAGGCAACAATATTATTGTCAAATATGGGATAGGAAAAATCAGGACATTATTGTTGGTAAATGTGGACTCTCAACAATATTGCAACAATAATTTCCTGATCCTCTGTCTTTGCAACTACTCCCTTCAAATTCAAAGTTCTAGGTGGGCATACCCATATGCTAACTTCCTGGAAACCACAAAATAAACAAAAACAAAGAAAGCCTGACCTCCTCATCCCTACCTCCTACCAAGTGTCATATATTATAGGTTTCCCCTCAAAAGAGAATATTTCTTGGATATCAGGTAGTCAAATAAACAACAAGCAGCCATTTCAAAATTTATAGTACACTCCATAATTTCATTTTGCTGTATGGCTGCATGCCAAGTTACTTCAGTCATGTCTGACTCTTTGCAACACTATGGAGTGAGGTCTACCAGGCTCCTCTGTCCATGGGATTCTCCAGGCAAGAACACTAGAGTGGTTGTTGTGCTCTCTTCCAGGGGATCTTCCCAACCCAAGGATCAAATGTCTCCTGCGTTGGCCGGCAGGCTCTTTACCACTAGTGCCACCTGGTATGGCTAACTCAACTTCAGTCGTGTCTCACTCTGTGTGACCCTATGAACTGCAGCCCACCAGGCTCCTCTGTCTATGGGATTTTCCAGGCAAGAATGCTGGAGTGGATTGCCGTGACCTCCTCCAGGGGATCTTCCCGCCCCACAGATCCAATCTGTGTCACTGCTGTCTCCTGCATCTCCTGCATTGCAGGTGGATTCTTCCCCACTAGGTGCCACCTGGGAAGCCCTGTATAGCTATATTTGACACTTGCCTTTAAATACAGAACACACAACTGCCACAAACTGCTGTGTCTGAATTTGCTTCAGTCTACTAAGAATTCAGATAATTTGTGTATGAGATAAGTAAAGAGGGATACACAAAGCACCTTGTCTTTCTTTTTTTTTTTTTTTTTTTGAGTATTTTCTTTATTGAGTGAAAAGGCTTGGGCATAATTAATGATAAAAATGATTATATTCACTGTTCATGATTGTTCATTAGAAATGTACTTTTAATTAATTGTTAATAATTTTCTGGTAGTGTAGATATACACACCTTTACACTGATCACAACCACAGTAGGATGCCAGAAACACTTGCCAAAAATGTTGCGTTTAATTTCTACTTTCATCAATGGTAACTTAAAACTACAATCAACATGTAGGGCTACAATGAATTCAAGGTTAAGATGATCTTGAAGTAAAGCCAGGTCATCACTATTGAAGCTTTAACTGGTTAAATGTATAAAAGAATAAATACCAAGTGACAAAATTATTCTTAAGTAATTTCTATATGTTAAACTAAAATTAGGAGACTATGGACACGATAGGTCAAATAAACATGACGTGGACAGTGAAAATACAAACTGATGCAATGAATTACAGTCACTGAGTTCTTGAAAGTGACAGCAACAAGACAAAACACTGAGTGAAGTAATCTGCAATGGAATTGTTCAGTTTCATTAAGCATCATTTAACTCATCAACCAAAGAGACAGAAGCACAAATTGTGAGAAGACTGGCTACCAATATAAGAAAAATAAGTGTTCATTTTTGACTACTAAATACATGCTCCCAATGTTAACATTGTCATTGAATTATTATCTCTACTTTAAAAAGAGGTGTCCCTAGTGGCTCAGTTGGTAAATAATCTGTCTGCAATGCAGGACACCCTGGTTCAATCTCTAGGTCAAGAAGATTCCCTGGAGAACAAAATGGTAACCCACTCCAATCCTCTTGCCTGGAGAATTCCATGGACAGAGAAGCTGGGCAGGTTATAGGCCATGGGATCCCAAAGAGTCAGACATGATTGTGAAACTCACTTTCACTTGTCATGCTGAACTTTATAGGTGTTAAATATCATGCCTTACTATACAACCAGGAAGTAACAGAAACTAGATTCAAATTCCATTCTATCTGATTTCAAAGTCTATATTTTCTCTACACTCAACTTAAGGCAGAAAGGGCTGAAGACAGTGCACAGATACTTTCTTCTGGTCAAACATATTCTATGATTAAATTACCCTCAATATTCCTATATGATAATCCTATATCATACTCAATTCAAATAGGTCCAAAAGTTTATTTTTGCTAAGAGATCATACCTAAGTTCAATCACATCTAAAACATTGCAACATGTATGATATCATAAGTGAAACGAATCGCCAGTCTAGGTTTGATGCAGGATGCAGGATGCTTGGGACTGATGCGCAGGGATGATCCAGAGGGATGCTGTGGAGTCGGGTTGGGGGAGGCCGGGATTGGGAGCTCATATACACTTGTGGCTGATTCATGTCAATGTATAGCAAAATGAATACAGTATTGTAAAGCAAAACAAACTAAAAAATAAAAATTTAAATAAAAAAAAATAGTGATATCCATACCTCCTCTTTTGGTTTTAACTTTCACCAATCATTTATGCATATAACTTCACTGGCAATCTGAATGATGTCATAAACAGTTATCTGCATTATCAAAATAGGGATAAAAAACACCTCTGTTTAACTTTGGTTACAATATTCTTACAAAGAAATGGCAACCCACTCTGTACTCTTGCCTGGAGATTGGTAGGTAGGTGTTACATGATTCTTACAAGGACATTAAACTAAATAATAGTGTTTTCCTGTATTAGTGTTTACTCTTCCCCACAGTGTCAGACTTTATTTTGAGGGGCTCCAAAATCACTGCAGATGGTGATTGCAGCCATGAAATTAAAAGACGCTTATTCCTTGGAAGGAAAGTTATAACCAACCTAGACAGCATATTAAAAAGGAGAGCCATTGCTTTGCCAGCAAAGGTCCATCTAGTCAAGGCTATGGTTTTTCTAGTGGTCATTTATGGATATGAGAGTTGGACTGTGAAAAAAGCTGAGCACTGAAGAACTGATGCTTTTGAAGTGTGGTGTTGGAGAAGACTCTTAGGAGTCCCTTGGACTGCAAAGAGATCCAACCAGTCCATTCTGAAGGAGATCAGTCCTGGGTGTTAATTGGAAGGAATGATGATAAAGCTGAAACTCCAGTACTTTGGCCATCTCATGCGAAGAGTTGACTCATTGGAAAAGACTGTGATGCTGGGAGGGATTGGGGGCAGGAGGAGAAGGGGACGACAGAGGATGAGACCCTGGATGGCATCACAGACTCGATGAGCATGAGTTTGGGTAAACTCTGGGAGTTGGTGATGGACAGGGAGTCCTGGCATGCTGCAATTCATGGGGTCGCAAAGAGTCGGACATGACTGAGCGACTGAACTGAAAAATATATATTACAATAAAAAAGGCAAGGTTATCAAGCTGAATTAGACTTGGAAGTTTTCCATTTTACATGAAAGCAGAAGTCACTCAGTCATGTCTGACTCTTTTCTATCCCATGAACTATATAGTCCATGGAATTCTCCAAGCCAGAATAATGGAGGGGGCAGTTGTTCCCTTCTCCCGGGGATCTTCCCAACCCAGGGATTGAACCTGGCTTCTCCCACATTGCTGGAAGATTCTTTACCAGCTGAACCATCAGGGAAGCCCAAGAATACTGGAGTGGGTAGCCAATCCCTTCTCCAGTGGATCTTCCCAACACAAGAATCTAACTGGGGTCTCATGCATTACAGGTGGATTCTTTATCAGCTGAGCTACTAGGGAAGCCCAGTTTTTATATTTATGCCAGGCTCCTCTCTTCTTGAAATGTCCCAAGCAAGGATATTAGAGTAGGTTGCCATTTCCTACTCCAGAGGATCTTCCTGACCCAGGGATCAAATTTGGGTCTCTTGAATCTTCTGCATTGGCAGCTGGAATCTTTACTGCTAGCACCACCTGGGAAGCCTTTTTATATGGAATAGTATAAAACTCAGNCCAAGCAAGGATATTAGAGTAGGTTGCCATTTCCTACTCCAGAGGATCTTCCTGACCCAGGGATCAAATTTGGGTCTCTTGAATCTTCTGCATTGGCAGCTGGAATCTTTACTGCTAGCGCCACCTGGGAAGCCTTTTTATATGGAATAGTATAAAATTCAGTGAAGGTTGCTCAGTTCTGTTGGACTCATTGTGCTCCCATGGACTATACAATTCATGGAGTTTTCCAGGCCAGAATACTGCAGTGGGTAGCTTTATCCCTTCTCCAGCGAATCTTCCCAACCCAGGAATTGAACCAGGGTCTCCTGAATTGCAGGCGGATTATTTATCAACTGAGCTATTAAGAAAGCCCTACACAACAAACTGTGGATCACAACAAACTGTAGAAAATTCTCCAAGAGATGGGAATACCACACTACCTGACCTTCCTCTTGAGAAAATGGTATGCAGGGCAAGAAGNCCCAACCCAGGAGTTGAACCAGGGTCTCCTGAATTGCAGGCGGATTATTTATCAACTGAGCTATTAAGAAAGCCCTACACAACAAACTGTGGATCACAACAAACTGTAGAAAATTCTCCAAGAGATGGGAATACCACACTACCTGACCTTCCTCTTGAGAAAATGGTATGCAGGGCAAGAAGCAACAGTTAGAACCAGACATGGAAAAACAGACTGGTTCCAAATCAATAAAGGATTTGTATATTGTCATCCTGCTTATTTAACTTATAGCAGAGTACATCACAAGAAATGCTCGGCTGGATGAAGCACAAGCTGGAATCAAGATTGCTGGGAGAAATATCAATAACCTCAGATATGCAGATGATACCACCCTTACAGCAGAAACCAAAGAAGAACTAAAGAGCCTCTTGGTGAAAGTGAAAGAGGACAGTGAAAAAGTTGGCTTAAGCCTCAACATTCAGAAAACTAAGATCATGGCATCTTGTCCCATCACTTCAAGGCAAATAGATGGGGAAACAATGGAAACAGCGAGAAACTTTATTTTTCTGGGTTCCAAAATCACTGCAAATGGTGATTGCAGCAATGAAATTAAAAGACACTTGTTCCTTGGAAGAAAAGCTATGACCAATCTAGATAGCATATTAAAAAGCACAGACATTACTTTGCCAACAAGGTCCATCTAGTCAAAGCTATGATTTTTCCAGTAGTCATGTATGGATGTGAGAGCTGGACTATAAAGAAAGCTGAGCCCTGAAGAATTGATACTTTTGAACTGTGGTGTTGAAGACTCTTGAGAATCCCTTGGACTGCAAGGAGATCCAACCAGTCCATCCTAAAGTAAATCAGCCTGAATATTCATTGGAAGGATGGATGCTGAAGCTGAAACTCCAATACTTTGGCTACCTGATATGAAGAATGGACTCACTGGAAAAGACTCTGATGTTGGAAAAGACTGAAGGCAGGAGAAGGAGACAACAAGAGGATGAGATGGTTGGATGGCATCACTGACTTTATGCACATGAGTTTGAGTAAGTGAGTTGGTGATGGACAGGGAAGCCTGGTGTGCTGCAGTCCATGGGGTCACAAAGAGTCGAACATGACTGAGTGACTGAACTGAACTGAACTAATAAAACTCAGTATCACAGATGTTTACAAACACCTTTCAATAACCAAGTTTTATTTAATGTCAGGTTAAAATAGATACTGCGTGTACAAAATAAAAAGGGTTGCAATCTCAAGACCACCATTTATAGCTGTAGATGTTTGAAAAAGTTATTTAAAATCTCTGATCTTCTGGATTTTTAACTAGAATATGTTGAAAATGTAGTACTTGGGTGCAGTCTCAAAAATGACAGAACAAACTTCATTCGTTTCTAAAGCAAACCATTCAATATCACAGTAATCCAAGTCTATGCCCCAATCACTAATGGTAAAGAAACTGAAGTTGAAAGGTTCTATGAAGACCTATAAGACCTTCTAGAACTAACATCAAAAAAAGATGTCCTTTTCATTATAGGGGTTTAGAATACAAAAGTAGGAAGTTAAGAGATACATGGAATAACAGGCAAATTTGGCCTTGGAATATAAAATAGAGCAGGGTAAAGGCTAACAAAGTTTTGTCAAGACACTGGTCATAGCAAATACCTTTTTCCAACAACACAAGAGATGATTCTACACATGGATATCACCTGATGGTCAATACTGAAATCAGACTGATCACATTCTTTGCAGCTGAAGATGGAGAAGCTCTATAAAGTTAGCAAAAACTAGACCTGGAGCTGATTGTGGCTCAGATCATGAGCTCCTTATTACCAAACTCAGACTTAAATTGAAGAAAGTATGGAAACCCACCTGCCATTCATGTATGACCTAAATCAAATCCCTTAAGATTATAGAGTGGAAGTGATAAACAGATTCAAGGGATTAGATCTTATAGAAAGAGTGCCTGAAGAACTATGAATAGAGGTTCGTAACATTGCAGAGGAGGCAGTGACCTAAACCATTTCAAAGAAAAAGAAATGCAAGAAGTCAAATTGGTTGTCTGAAGAGGCTTTACAAATAGCTAAACCCTAAAGTTAATCACTTAGTGGTGTCTGACTCTTTGCGACCCTGTGGACTATAGCCCACCAGGCTCTTCTGTTCATGGGGATTCTCTAGGCTAGAATACTAGAGTGGGTAGCCTTTCCCTTCTCCAATGGCTCTTCCCAACCCCAGGAATTGAGCCCAGATCTCCTACATTGCAGGCAGATTTCTTCCTGACTGAACCACCAGGGAAGCCCAAATCAATACAAAAGACAGTGCAAAATAGCGTCTTAACTATGACAAGAGTGAAGTTCTGTCTTTTTAATAATTACTCCAGTTATCCTGCATAACTGGTTAGAAGTATTATTGATTCTTATATTGTCATACCTCAACGTTATATCTTTATTGGATTCAGTTTAAATGAAGTGCATGAAGTATGACTTATTCTTAACTCTTACTGAATTGAAATAATTTCATAAAACTAATCTATCCATATTTTTCAGTTAGAAATACACCATCATTATTAATCACTGTTCCCATTATTAAAATATGACTTTTCACAAAGCCTGGAAACCAGAGATGAAAGTAAAGTCTTCCTACTGCTGGCCATTGTCATGCTACTTCTTTTAACTGCAAGGATAAGAGAAAGAGAATGATGGTATTTGTGCTATGTATGCAAACATATTATATGGTGTATATGTTTGTGCTCAGTCACTCAGACGTGTTCAACTCTTCACGACCCCACGGACAGTAGCCTGCCAGGTTCCTCTGTCCATGGAATGTTTTCAGCAAGGTTACAGGAGTGGGTTGCCATTTCCTACTCCAGAGGATCTTCCTAACCCAGGGATAGAAATTGTGTCTCTTCTGTCTCCTGCATTGTCGGACGGATTATTTACAATACATAAAAAGAAATACAACTTTTTATGAGGTAAATAACTTTATACTATATTAAATTGATTCATTTACTATTTTTTATTTTATTAGTTTTTTAAAATATTTATTTTTAATTTTTAGAAAGCAGTGTTTTCAGA
Source organism: Neotragus moschatus (assembly GCA_006410615.1). NCBI lineage: Eukaryota > Metazoa > Chordata > Mammalia > Artiodactyla > Bovidae > Neotragus > Neotragus moschatus. The sequence continues at coordinate 223,786 of SJYA01000253.1, forward strand.
GATTTTTCTATATATTAACAAAAAGCAAGATAGCTGATATTTTATCTCTCTCTCTCCTTTCCCTCCTTCCTTCAAAATCTATTGACCATCTATTATGCCAAAGGTTGTGAAAGTAGAGAATAAAGGTCAGAATTTCCTAACAGAGAAATATTAGTAGGCAAACAGTTATGATATATGACAGTTATTCTATAAGTATACATAAAACATATTAGGTTCTTATATATATTCGTCAGTTTTCTGTGCACTTCATGTGACCAGCCATTCAATTCCCATTATACCCTCTTGTGATAGATAGTACAACTTATCTTTGTTTTACAAATGAGGCAACTAAGGAACACAGATTTTAGGCAATTATGGACAATGCCACACTGCCAATAAGCAGCAGAATTTGGGTTTGAATCTGGGCAGAATGTCTGTGTGCTTTTACTGTGCTGTATTGTCTGACATATATATGAGGTAATAGATTTAAGTCAAGAATTCTGTAGAAACACAAAGAAGCTCATTTATTTTTCAAACATATCTGCTGTACCACATTACCGAATCCCTTAATTATTACACACAAAGGCAGCAAATTGGTAAGGTTTGTATTTTTGTGAGGAAAGAAAAAATGTCTCATTTGTCAAGTTCAACATTTTAAGTACCATATGCCCCCCAAATGGCAAAATTCTACTACATGGTATAAAATTTTCTTAGTTATCTCTTGAGACACCTAATCCAAATGGACAAACATGGAGAACTTTTTCAGGGAAGGTAAGTTAAGTCTTTACAATGAGAAGTAAACTCTCTATTTGAAGGGAGGAAGAGGTATTTCAGCTTGAAAAAAGAGCAAAGGAAAAGCTTTTCCAAAAGAAAGATCATCACATATACTGGCTAATTTCATGTGGTTATGATATAGTGAATTTAATAGCTGATCGTAGCTGACATTTATTTTGTGAGGGAGCAGAAATGCTAAGTTCTCTGATGTGAGGTGTCCAAAGTAAGGTGCATCACCATATATGGAAAGCAATGCAGTGAAGCTGTTTGTTTTCATGCACTGCAATGTTTGAAATATTTTGAGTATTCTTAAGTTGGTTAATTTTATTCAAATGAGTCCTTGGACAATTAGAATTTTTACAATCTTTTGTAATAAACCAGAGAGTGACCAAGAAAATGTTTTATACACCCACAGAATTTCACTGTTTTAGCAAAATGTATAATTTTGAAGTTGATCTTAAAATAAGTTACGTGCTTTTTCCCCCAGAAGACAAGTATTCCTAATTTCTTGACCACTTCTGTTTTGACAAGCATTTGTTGACCCTGAGGGCTTCTCTGGTGGCTCAGTGGTAAAGAATTGCCTGCAATGAAGGAGAACGTGGGCTCATTCTCTGGATCAGGATGATCCCCTGGAGAAGGAAATAGCAACCCATTCCAGTATTCTTGTCTGGGAAAGCCCATAGAGAGAGGAGCCTGGCAGGCTATAGCCCATGAGGTCTCAAAAGAGTCGGACATGACTCAGCGACTAAATGACAAATAAAATGACCATTTACTGTAAAGCAGATATTTTAGAAAATAATAATATCATCAAGGTAAAGGTAACATCTTTGACAGATTCAAAAAAGGAATCATGTTCAAAGGAAAGTTTCTTTATGGAGCATTTGATAGTAATTTTTTTGGAAGTGCCTCACTTGGCAAATAGGTAGGGGCAACCACCTTTCAAAACTCTTAACTCAAATGTTTTTAAACATGTAGAAACAGAATTTTCTGCTTTGTTTTAAAATATTTGAAAATATCCAGTTACTTTCTAAAACCAAATGATTTAAGAGAATAGCAGTGAAACATGTACACTATCATATGTAAAATAGATGACCATTGCAAGTTCAATGCATGAGGCAGGGCACCCAAAGCTGGTGCTCTGGGACAACCCAGAAGGATAGGGTGTGGAGGGAGCTAGGAGGGGGGTTCACGATCGTGGGGGGCACACATGTATACCTGTGGCCAATGCATGTTGATATATAGCAAAAACCATCACAATATTGTAATTATTCTCTAATTAAAATAAATTAATTTTAAAAATAAAATAAAAATAAAAACAAAGACAAATGAACAACCACAGGAGGAGAGACATGCCTAGCAAAATTTTAACAAAAGTGTCTTGGAATAACTAAATGAATTTGAAAACCAATATCCAATTGATTAGCTACAGATCATGATGTATTTTTTTCTTTAGTTTTTGTGTCTTTGTGAAGGATCATTTGCACATCTCATGGTTGCTAAATTCAAGCATAAGTCTGACTTGTGAATCATTGAGTTACAGTGTTAATGTTCTGAAAAAATGTAAGCATACTGAATCAACTTTTCTCACTGAAATGACATTTTAACACTATTCTAAGAACCAGTGAGATCCAACCAAAACTAGAGGCTGTAAAATAAAAATATAGAATTGAGGTTGGAGAGTCAACCTGCTTCCTGTTTCACTCACTGACCAATTGGATGATCTAGGACACATGTTTTGCTCTTCTGAGCCTTTGTTTTTTCTATTCCTAATAAGCCTGGCATGCTACAGTCCATGGGGTTGCAAAGAGTGCGACACAACTGAGCAACTGAGCTAAACTGAATATAGATAACAGTAGTGGTTCCATTTAGCACTGCATGGCTCTTATAGGTAAAATGATGGTACACAGTAAGTGTTCAGAGTTATTCACGAAATCACCTCTTGGAATAGTGAGCTTTGGCACAAAAAGCCGAAGCTATAGTTATAATGAGTCTACATCGATTAATACCACATTATTTTAAGATAATTTCTCTTTGTGATTGCCCCCTAGTACGCTGTTCATTGAAGGCAGGGACTCTGTCTAACAGAACAGTCCAGAACCCATGACACTGCATGGCAGAAAGATCTTCAACAAATGGTACTAAGCTCATTGTGGCTGAGGAATAAAACCTAGAGAGATAAGGTACAATCATTGTCTTTGTTTGCAGATTTTGGCTTCTGAATAATGTCAGGCTCCCTTCAGAGTTCACCAGATAGCATCTTAGTAGAACAACAAGACTAGACAAGGGTGCAGGGTGAATTGTGCTGTCACGTGGGTTAGCACTACACAGGACCTAAGAGTTAGTTTTTTGGCAAGTTCTCAGGTTTTTCACTTCAGAGAAACACAGAGGAATCAATTACTGGATCTTTTAGTTATAGCTAAGTCAGGACAAGATGGTATGCTAAATGCGAGCCTGCTGAGTCAGTCTAGGGAGCAAGGCATGGCCACCAAAGGCAGTCCAAGTCACGAACTCTGTGTGTCTGACTCATCACAAGAGGTGAAATGTCATCAGTTCTAATTTTTGTCAGCCTCTCTCTGGACAGCTCACAGATGTATTACTCATTCTGTTCTATGTTTTACTGTACAATGACACCATTCTTTTTTTTTTTTTCCAAAGCAATTTCAAAGCCTTAGTAGTTTTCACTGGACTTGTGAATGACTATTAATGTTGGCTTCCAAATCACTGATGTATATTTGAATTTTTCATGTCATTTTTTGAGAGGGCATTGTTCATTTTCATTAAATGTACTATATTATATATCATTTTCAGGCAATATTGCAATCTGCTTTTTTAATTTTAATAAAAGAATTTTACTGTTTCATAACTTTGAGGGAAAATACTCTGCGTGTAGTCCTATAAAATAGAGCAATTTTATGAGTTTCCAAACTGCAAGCTATTTAACAGCCTCCATTTGGTAATTACAAAGATTTATAGCCTTTCCTCGTCTCCCACAAAATTCAGAACCACTCTGTCCGGTTGACTTACAGACTGACTTAGAGGTCTCCACATTCATTATCTTTGACAGGAAGCTATTAGACTAGGTTAAAGATTTAAGACTAGTATATGTTTGGGAATGGGAGTGAGAGGTTTAAAACTAATTTATAGGAATATAATCCACTGGTTATTTTCATATTTCATCAAAAAATATTTTAGAAAATGTGACAATACTAGTTGATCGCATTGAGATGACAAAATGTTCTGCTTTTGCTTCACAAAGAGAAGGGAGTCATTCATCTCATTTTAGATTCAGATTTTCAGCATCACCTGACAGTTTATCATTTATCAAGGAATTAACCTAATACAAAAGTTATAAAAAGGAGATCAGAATACTACAGATGTAGTTGATGTTATGAGTCTAATATCCATATCAGTATGTTGTACAGGTTTTACTATTACACAGAAAACAAGATAGCTGTCCTGGTTACTTTTTTTTTCAATATCTCATAATATGTAACTACAAAACTTTATTTTTAAATTCTTCATAAATCCCTGTTATGCAAAAATTTAATTTTATATTATATAAACAATGTTTAACATGTACCCTTTAAAAACTATATATAAAATATGAATTTTAAAAAAGTCTGAGTGTTTAAAGATTTGTTTTGTGTGTTGAAAATAAATGAGGCAGCTTAGAAACAAACTCACCAGAACAGCTAATGTAGCTTAAGTGAAATGATTCAGTTTAGTTCTAGATTTGCAGTCATATATTACTTTTAGACTTTTATAATAATACTTAGTTAACAATTTGCATTATCTAGTAATTAATAAGCTAAATTAAGAGAAGTACCCTTTGTTTTACATGTTTAATTCTATTTTCTATAGATACTGATTTAAATATATACATTTTTATCAATGAGTTTGAAATATTTTCAGAAAATAAATTAAATGAACTTTATTTCTAATTATTGATGTATTTACCATAATTACTGAACATTTTACTTATATCAAAGTTTTTCAGAGTCCTTTCCTTAGTATTAATGAATGTAATGTAGCTAGCATTCAGCTAACATGTAGCTAGCATGCAGGGTAACGACAAATTTGAAATAGTATTAATAATATAAATTTTAATTTGCCATTAAAACAATTTGAAAAAAATATATTAATAATGGTTAAAGAAACACGATCTTTCTATGGACCTATATTCAATTCAAATGCTGTTCTGCTGTATGCTAAGGCCCTTTGCATATGAATTTCTATTTCCTCCTGGTCTTCGATATACTGTTGGAAATAAGACCAGAACACAAAGAGTTCCCAGCAACAGATAGAAAGTTCACCGTCATAAGCAACTCTATGCATAGAAGGAAGATACAAGGAGGCAACTTCTGTTCATAAGAGAATTTTTCTTTCAAACATTGTGCTTAGTCGCTCAGTTGTGTTCAACTCCTTGCGACCCCACAGATTGTCACCCTCCAGGCTACTCTGTCCATGGGGATTTTCCAGGCAAGAATACTGGAATGGCTTGCAATTGCCTTCTCCGTCCAAGCATTAGTGCTCCAGTTTATTCACAGGAAAACAAATAAGAGACACGCTTTCTTAGAACATTCAGTTACAGCACTCTTTAAGAGACTAAAAAAAAAAAAATCCTATACCAAAAGAAAATGAGCATAAAATTTAGGTCATTGCTAAATTAATATTTCCTCTGTGGGTTTTCCTTTGCCAATTGCTTTCACACACACTTCATATCTAAGTATTGAGACTAAATGAGTCAAAAATCTTGCTTTTTCACTGATGTTCCATTAGCAGGACTGAACTCTCTTGCACAGAGTCTAAGCTATTTGAAATCAAGGAGGCGGCTGTGGCACCTTTTTGCCCAACAACAAATCATTCTGATTTTACTAATTCATGGCTGATGCACTTTCCCCACAATGTCCTTTGACTGCTGTCCCCTGACATGCTGTAACACGTGAAGTTGTATCCAAGGTATCTGTCACTCTACCAGTGGCTCTTTTCTAAAATATGTGAACCTAAGGACTCTGTGCTCTCTACCCTAAATCAGTTTGCCTCAGAGAACTAAACAGGGCCTCCTATAAAGAATTCAGGTCCTTGTTCATACCACCTGTATGTTCATCATCATATTCCTTTACGGACGTCAATCAAGCATTGTATACAGAAGGATAAAAGGGAAACATTTACAAGTTGCCTATCTTTCCTGACTCATGAGCCAGAAAATATGGATTTTTTTTTCCCTTTTGATATAGTCTCCTGGAGTCCTAGTTTCTTTCATTATCCTGATCAAATGTTGCTAAGAACAAATATGGAGACTCTGCATATCTTGGCATTCTCCAAACTACTGAAGTGTGTGCTCAAGTCGCTGTGCTTTAGCTTCTCTGGTGGTAAAAAGTCTGCCCGCAATGCAGGAAACTGAGGTTCAACCCCTGAGTTGGGAAGATCTCCTGAAGAAGGAAATGACAACCCACTCCAGTATTCTTGCCTGGGAAATCCCATGGACAGAGGAGCCTGGTGGGCCACAGTTCATGGGATTGCAAAGAATTGGACACAACTGAGTGACTAACACTTTCACCTTTCTCGTTCCCAAATCTTTAATCCTTTCCACAAGTTGTCTCCCATGTGAAACAAGGGAGACCTCTCTTAGATTCTGGAAGTACAGTCTTTTCTCCTCCTCATCTTCACAGCCAAACTCTGTGAAAATCTAGTCCCCAAATTCCATCTCCATTTGTTCACATCTAATTTACTTCTGAGGCCATACATTAGAATACATTAGTATCCAGGATTATCTATTTTAATACAGAAAAATCCCATAACCCAGGAAAACTTACAATCTTAGATAAAGTGGGACAGCTCGTCACCTTTAAACTCCTTTTCTTTACTCATATTACCTCCACCTCCAGTCACTCTTCAAATTGTGAGAGTTAAATCTTTTATACTGAATTCATTCTTTCCTTTTAATTCTCACAATCTCCTAGTTCAAATTCTCAGCTGCTCACGGCCTACTGTATAAGCCTCCTCAATGAGAATGACTCCCTTAACTCTACTATCAAATCCATCTTTCTAAAAGGCTAATCTGACTATTACCTGGTTTGCTTGTGTGTGAGAAAGTCTCTCACTCATGTTCAACTCTTTGCGATCCCCATGGACTATACAGTCCATGGAATTCTGGAGCGGGTAGCCTTTCCCGTCTCCAAGAGATCTTCCCAACTCAAGGACTGAATCCAGGTCTCCCGCACTGCAGGTGGATTCTTTACCAGCTGAGCCGTCAGGGAAGCCCAAGAATATTGGAGTGGGTAGTCTATCCCTTCTCCAGTGGATCTTCCCAACCCAGGAATCGAACTGGGGTCTCCTGCATTGCAGGTGGATTCTTTATCAACTGAGCTATCAGGGAAGCCATGGTTTGCTTAACATGCTTTAATAGATTCCCTCTGAAAATAATAAAACCTCAATCAGATACTTGGTGATCTTGAGCTTGTCTATCTGTATACACTTGCTTATGTTTTATTTCCTCTTTCTTAAGCTCTATCAATACATATTATTACTCTCCAAATATGCTTTTATAGCCTCATACCTCTAGAGCTTTGTAAGGTATGCACTATTCTTTCCTGGAACCCATTTTCTTGAGATTATTTGGTATATCCTACTTACCCTCTAACTCTCAGCACAAGGACAGTCTCCTCTTTGGAGTCATCCACATCCTTCTAGGCAGATAGGAGTTCTCCCTGCTTTTCCTCTGTATCTTGCATTTTCTTCCATTTTAATACCTCACCACGTTAAAATAATCTCTTGGTTTTTCTTCCTTTCTAAGACACAAGGTCCTTAAAGAGAGGTGCTATGCATTTCCCTGTCATATGTATTATACCAGCAGAGTTTCTATCTCAATAAATAATGGCTGCATTAATGTTTAATGAAGCAATTACATTATTTTATATTCCTACTTTTAGGCAGCAGGGTAGATAAAAGCATGTAGATAAGATCTTGTAAACAAAAACTTATTATCATCCTTTTATCTTACGTGCCCCAATACAATTTCTTCATAAGTTGTACCTTGCACCTGAAAAGTGACTAAGAGTGACTAGACCTATCAAAATTGGAAAAAAAAATGTTAATAATTTGCTTACCGTTCTTGCATCCCAGATAGACAGGGACTTATCAGCAGAGCCCGTGAGAAGAGTGTTGGAGTAAGGAAAAAACTCGATGCTGTTCACAGAATCTGTGTGTCCGTACAAGGTATATCTGCATCTTTCACTGCACAGAAAAATATTAAGAGTTAAAGTTTGCAAAGTGAGTATCTAAATGTTCCTTATTCTTTCTGTACAATGCTAACAAAGATAATTTAAATGTTTGAGGCATAGTTGTAAATGGCAAAAATGTACAACAACATTTTAAAAGGAGCATTCTACAACCACCTTATATTCCAAGCACTTTACAGAATTAGTAGCATAAAATAGACTAATTACATCCAATTTATAAATCACTTGGGAAAACTGTCTTTACACTATCTCATTTATTCTTTATCATGAAATTACTACTTAAAAATTGCTTCCACCATATGAAGTAATATTCTGAGAAAAGAACTACATGTATGCTACAATATGTGAAGACCAGATAAACTTCTTTAACTTGCTCAGTTTCTTTCTTCTTTTTTTTTTTTTAATCTGTGTGGGCTGTATATTAGAATCACCTATCCTGCAGCTTAACCAGCTGGTTCAGTTCACTTCAGTCACTCGGTTGTGCCTGACTCTTTGTGACCCCATGGACTGCAGCACACCAGGCTTCCCTGTCCATGGGATTCTCCAGGCATTTGGTTATCATGTTAGAAATGTACCTATGTGCTGTGCTGTGCCTCATTGCTTAGTCATGTACAACTCTCTGCAACCCTATGGACTGTAGCCTGCCAGGCTTCTCTGTTCATGGGATTCTCCAGGCATTTCTAGTATGATAACCAGCCGGGTAAGCTCTGATCAGCTGACTGGTGACTGGCTTGAGCCATTCCACACATGACAGGACAGTGGAGTGGGAAACATTCTGCAATGGGAGCTGGAAGACTGGATTCCAGTCCTAACTATGACAAGAACCAGTAAGGTTACCATAGAGAAGTTATTAATCTCAGTAACAGTACAGTTCCCTCTTGTGAGAATGAGATTACTTAATTTGAAGCACTGAGAGGTCCAACGTAGCTCCAAGAATCTGAAATTTTTGACTAAAAGGCAGTAAACATCAAAGGGAAAGAAGTCAAACTGAGCATAACATCTAATAACAGTTTGGAATGAAGTTTATTTCATCTGAAATTTTGGCATTTTTGAGAAGCCAGAAAATTTTAAGATTTATGTGGATACATATGTAAATTACTTAATGACAATTCCCTTGATTGATAATTTTCATATCAAAGTGAAGTACTGTAGTAATTAATATCAGGAACAAGGAAATAAAATCAATAAATTCATTAGTCATGGCCATTTTGTATCAGTTCCCTTATCTTAGTATTTCTGAGAGAAGCTGATAATAATTTGATCTTTAAAGTTGACAAAATGTCAGTCTATACCAGGGGTCCACACACTTTGGCCCAATGGCTAGTTGCCTATTTTTGTAAAGAATGATTTACTGGAACATGTCACTTTGTTTACATATGTCTATTGCTGTTTTCCCTTGACAATAGCAGAGTTGCATAGTTCTGAGGGACCATATGGTTCATAAGCCTAAAATATTTAGTATGTGACCTTTCAAAAAGATATTTGGATATTTATAAGTATGCTCAGATTTTATGACATGTTTTTAAGATGGGTGTAAACTTACAGGATAAATTACTTTATTTTTATAGAATTCTTGTTTTGTGTAGAAATTTTACTTGCTGTTTTCTAATAATTCTAAAAATATTAATGCAAAGCATTTTTTTGAAAGGCTTGCATTCCAAAGTCTCCTATAATGAAATAATTATCTTTAACTATTAATTGCTCCAGGTATAGCTCTATAAGAGAGAGAGATACAATTTAGAGCAAAATTAAAATTATGTGTATATTATATAATGTAGCAAATTATTAAATTAAATTATACGAGTTTACCATGAATGAAAACAACTAGAATTAAAGGCATGGCTGAAAGTTATCAGTGTTTTTTAATTCTGAAATATTCTCTAAAAGGCACTCTCAGATTGAGAAAACATTAAAAATTAAGCATGCTATTTTTAGTTGTATTTCATTTATAGAATAAGTATAAGTTAAAAAGGAAATGCTTATAATTATGACATGCTTATAATTCCTCCCACTTTTACACACCAACCAACTTTTTGAAATAATACTGTCAATCTTACAGTGTCAAAAATCAAAACACATATGATCAGCAATTACAAGTCAGTTTTTGTGCCAGTGTTCTCCCACTGTTCAATAAATATCTACTTAAATAAATTTTCTGAACACTTATATATTTTATTGATTATTCAGTACTTCAAGAGCAATTTTGAATGGTTGTAGTATCTTGAGTCATCAATCCTCAAACATTTGTGGATAAATGTTTCACAGCCTCCTATGAGAGAAAAAGTCTGAGGCCAGCCTAATCTCTCTTACCTTTCATGCTGAACTTCTCCTGTGGATGATCTGCTTTTTATGCCCACAGCTCTAATATTCTTTTGCAAACAATGGAATGCAGCATGGCATGGCAGCAATTTCCATCTTAGACTTTTGTTCTTGTAGTATAGAGTTATTCCTTTACCATATATTCATATTTTGCTCTCACATTTATGCTTTTTTTCCCCTTTATGAACACTAGATGTTTTATTTTGTTTCATTTTTCTCCTTCATTTAATATTCTCTCTATCAGTTCAGTTCAGTCACTCAGTCGTGTCTGACTCTCTGCGACCCCATGAATCGCAGCACACCAGGCCTCCCTGTCCATCACCAACTCCTGGAATTCACTCAGACTCACGCCCATCGAGTCAGTGATGCCATCCAGCCATCTCATCCTCTGTCATTCCCTTTTCCTCCTGCCCCCAATCNTCTCAGTAACAGTACAGTTCCCTCTTGTGAGAATGAGATTACTTAATTTGAAGCACTGAGAGGTCCAACGTAGCTCCAAGAATCTGAAATTTTTGACTAAAAGGCAGTAAACATCAAAGGGAAAGAAGAAGTCAAACTGAGCATAACATCTAATAACAGTTTGGAATGAAGTTTATTTCATCTGAAATTTTGGCATTTTTGAGAAGCCAGAAAATTTTAAGATTTATGTGGATACATATGTAAATTACTTAATGACAATTCCCTTGATTGATAATTTTCATATCAAAGTGAAGTACTGTAGTAATTAATATCAGGAACAAGGAAATAAAATCAATAAATTCATTAGTCATGGCCATTTTGTATCAGTTCCCTTATCTTAGTATTTCTGAGAGAAGCTGATAATAATTTGATCTTTAAAGTTGACAAAATGTCAGTCTATACCAGGGGTCCACACACTTTGGCCCAATGGCTAGTTGCCTATTTTTGTAAAGAATGATTTACTGGAACATGTCACTTTGTTTACATATGTCTATTGCTGTTTTCCCTTGACAATAGCAGAGTTGCATAGTTCTGAGGGACCATATGGTTCATAAGCCTAAAATATTTAGTATGTGACCTTTCAAAAAGATATTTGGATATTTATAAGTATGCTCAGATTTTATGACATGTTTTTAAGATGGGTGTAAACTTACAGGATAAATTACTTTATTTTTATAGAATTCTTGTTTTGTGTAGAAATTTTACTTGCTGTTTTCTAATAATTCTAAAAATATTAATGCAAAGCATTTTTTTGAAAGGCTTGCATTCCAAAGTCTCCTATAATGAAATAATTATCTTTAACTATTAATTGCTCCAGGTATAGCTCTATAAGAGAGAGAGATACAATTTAGAGCAAAATTAAAATTATGTGTATATTATATAATGTAGCAAATTATTAAATTAAATTATACGAGTTTACCATGAATGAAAACAACTAGAATTAAAGGCATGGCTGAAAGTTATCAGTGTTTTTTAATTCTGAAATATTCTCTAAAAGGCACTCTCAGATTGAGAAAACATTAAAAATTAAGCATGCTATTTTTAGTTGTATTTCATTTATAGAATAAGTATAAGTTAAAAAGGAAATGCTTATAATTATGACATGCTTATAATTCCTCCCACTTTTACACACCAACCAACTTTTTGAAATAATACTGTCAATCTTACAGTGTCAAAAATCAAAACACATATGATCAGCAATTACAAGTCAGTTTTTGTGCCAGTGTTCTCCCACTGTTCAATAAATATCTACTTAAATAAATTTTCTGAACACTTATATATTTTATTGATTATTCAGTACTTCAAGAGCAATTTTGAATGGTTGTAGTATCTTGAGTCATCAATCCTCAAACATTTGTGGATAAATGTTTCACAGCCTCCTATGAGAGAAAAAGTCTGAGGCCAGCCTAATCTCTCTTACCTTTCATGCTGAACTTCTCCTGTGGATGATCTGCTTTTTATGCCCACAGCTCTAATATTCTTTTGCAAACAATGGAATGCAGCATGGCATGGCAGCAATTTCCATCTTAGACTTTTGTTCTTGTAGTATAGAGTTATTCCTTTACCATATATTCATATTTTGCTCTCACATTTATGCTTTTTTTCCCCTTTATGAACACTAGATGTTTTATTTTGTTTCATTTTTCTCCTTCATTTAATATTCTCTCTATCAGTTCAGTTCAGTCACTCAGTCGTGTCTGACTCTCTGCGACCCCATGAATCGCAGCACACCAGGCCTCCCTGTCCATCACCAACTCCTGGAATTCACTCAGACTCACGCCCATCGAGTCAGTGATGCCATCCAGCCATCTCATCCTCTGTCATTCCCTTTTCCTCCTNGAGCCTGGCTACAGTCCATGGGGTTGCAAAGAGTTGGACACAACTGAGCACAAGTACAGATGGAGTACAAAGGAGAGGATCCAGGGTTTAGGATTGGGTTTAAAAACTAGTTGAAATATCAAACTGTAATCTCTAGCATACAGTAAGAGTTTAGACTGCACTGATTGAATGAATGAGTGATGGATAAATGAATGAATATAATTCACGACCAATTAACAAGACTCGTGATGTTGAGCAAATTAACTTTAGATGTTCTTCTATTTCCTCCTACTAGGACTCTCACAGAGGGTAAGTATGATCAGATTTCAGGATCAATAAAAAAGTGATTTGTAACATTTTGCTCTGCTCCTCTTTTATCCCAAAATAAGCTTTAAGAAGTTTTTGGATACTTTTGTAGATTTTTTTCTGGGTGCAGAAAAATTGACTACTAACTGTTTTCATTTAACTGCTATTGTTAAAAAGACAAATGCTTATGTTTTATTAAACTGGTACAGTTATATACTATGGATGGAGGTTTGTGACACTGTATAGGAAGCAGTGATCAAGACAATCCCCAAGAAAAAAGAGATGCAAAAAGTCAAAACGGTTGTCTGAGGAGGCACTACAACCAACTGAGAAGAGAATAGAAGTGAAAGGCAAATGAAAAAAAGAAAGCTATACCCGAATGCAGCTATACCTGAATGCAGAGTTCCAAAGAATAGCAAGGAGGTGATCAGTGTAAAGAAATAGAGGAATAAAATAGAATGAGAAACACTAGAGTCCTCTTCAAGAAAATTAAACATACCAAGGGAATATTTCATGCAATTAAGGGCACAATAAAGGACAGAAATGGTATGGACGCAACAGAAGCAGAAAATATTAAGAAAAGGTGGCAAGAATACATGGAAGAACTATGCAAAAAAGGTTTTCATGACCCAGATAAACACGATGGTGTGATCACTCACCAAGGGCCAGACATCCTGGAATGTGGAGTCAAATAGGCCTTAGGAAGCATCACTACCAATAAAGCTAGTGGAGGTGATGGAATTCCAGTTGAGCTATTTCAAATCCTGAAAGATGCTACTGTGAAAGTGCTGCACTCAATATGCCTGCAATTTGGAAAACTCAGCAGTAGCCACAGGACTGCAAAAAGGTCAGTTTTCATTCCAATCCCAAAGAAAGGCAGTGCCAAAGAATGTTCAAAGTGCTGCACAATTGCACTCATCACACACTAGTAAAGTAATGCTCGAAATTCTCCAAACCAGGTTTCAACAGTATGTGAAATGTGAACATCCAGATGTCCAAGCTGGATTTATAAAAGAAAGAGGAACCAAAGATCAAATTGCCAACATCCATTCAGTTCCATTCACTCACTCAGTCGTGTCTGACTCTTTTGCAACCCCATGGATTGAAGTACATCAGGCTTCCCTGTCCATCATCAACTCTTGGAGCTTGCTCAAACTCATTTCCATTGATTCAGTAATGCCATGCAACCAACTCATCCTCTGTCATCCCCTTTCCCTCCTGCCTTCAACCTTTCCCAGCATCAGGTATTTTTTCAAATGAGTCAGTTCTTCACATCAGGAGTTCAAAGTATTAGAGTTTCAGCTTTAGCATCAGTCCTTCCAATGAATATTCAAGACTGATTTATTTTAGGACTGACTAGTTGGATCTCCTTGCAGTCCAAGGGACTCTCAAGAGTCTTCTCCAACACCATAGTTCAAAAGCATCAATTCTTCAGCACTCAGCTTTCTTCATGGTCCAACTCTCACATCCATACATGACTACTGCAAAAACTATAGCTTTGACTAGATGGATCTTTGTTAACAAAGTAATGTCTCTGCTTTTTAATATGCTGTCTAGATTTGTCATAGCTTTTCTTCCCAGGAGCAAGTGTCTTTCTTTCAAATTTCATGGCTGCAGTCACCATTTGCAGTGATTTAGGAGCCCCCCAAAATAAAGTCTGTCACTGTTGCCATTGTCTCCCCATCTATTTGCCATGAGATGATGGTACTGGATGCCATAGTTTTCTGAATGTTGAGCTTTAAGCCAACTTTTTCACTCTCCTCTTTCACTTTTATCAAGAGTTCTTTAGTTCTTCTTGGCTTTCTACCATAAGGGTGGTGTCATCTGCATATCTGAGATTACTGATATTTTTCCTGGCAATCTTGAGGCCAGGTTGTGCTTCATCCAGCCCAGCATTTCACATGATGTACTCTGCATATAAGTTAAATAGACGGGTGACAATATGCAGCCTTGACATACTCCTTTCCCAATTTGAAACCAGTCTATTGTTCATTCTAACTGTTACTTCTTGACTTGCATACATACTTCTCCAGAGGCAGGCAACGTGGTCTGGTATTCCCATCTCTTCCAGAAGTTTCCACAGTTTGTTGTGATCCCTAAAGTCAAAGGCTTTGGCATAGTAAATAAAGCAGAAATAGATGTTTTTCTGGAACTCTCTTGGTTTTTGATGATTCAGTGGATGTTGGTAACTTGATTTCTTGTTCCTCTGCCTTCTCTAAATCCAACTGAACCTCTGGAAGTCATGGTTCATGTACTGTTCAAGCCTGGCTTGGAGAATTTGGGGCATTACTGTGATAGCATGTGAGATGTGTACAATGGGCAGTAGGTAGTCTGAAAAATCTTTTCCATTGCCTTTCATTGGGACTGGAATGAAAACTGATCTTTTCCACTCCTGTGGCCATTGCTGAATTTTCCAAATTTGCTGGCATATTGAGTGCAGCATTTTCACAGCATCATCTTTTAGGATTTGAAACAGCTCAGCTGGATTCCATCACCTCAACTAGTTTTGTTGGTAGTAATGCTTCCTAAGGCCCACTAACTTTACCTTCCAGGATGTCTGGCTTTAAGTGAGTGACCACACCATCATGGTTATCTGAGTCATGAAGACCTTTTTTGTATAGTTCCTCTGTGTATTCTTGCCACCTCTTCTTAATATCTTCTGCTTCTGTTAGGTCCATACAATTTCTGTCCTTTATTGTGCCCATAATTGCATGAAATGTTCCCTGTTATCTCTAATTTTCTTGAAGTGATATCTACTGTTTCCCATTCTATTGTTTTTTCATATGTCTTTGCACTGATCATGGAGGAAGGCTTTCTTATCTCTCCTTGCTATTCTTTGGAATTCTGCATTCAGATTGATATACCTTTCCTTTTTTCCTTTGCCTTTCACTACTCTTATTTCCTAAGCTATTTGTAAAGCCTCTTCAGACAACATTTTGCCATTTTGCATTTCTTTTTCTTGGGCCAAGATGGCAGAGTAGAAGGACGTGAGCTCATCTTCTCCTGCAAAAACTCCAAAATTACAACTTGCTGCTGAACAACCTCTTAACAGGAGAATGTTGAATCCCATTAAAATAATATATTCCACATCCAAGGCAAAGGAGAAGCCCCAGCAAGATGGTAGGAGGGGCAAAATTGCGTTTAGAATCAACATCTGTTGGAACACAGAAAAAGCAAGAGAGGTCCAGAAAAACATCTATTTCTGTTTTATTGACTATGCCAGAGCCTTTTACTGTGCATATCACAGAAAACTGTGGAAAATTCTTCAAGAGATGGTAATAGCAGACCACCTCACCTGGCTCCTGAGAAATCTATATGCAGACCAGGCAAGTTAGAACCGGACATGGAACAAGGGACTGGTTCAAAATGGGGAAAGGAGTACATCAAGACTGTATGCTATCACTGTGCTTATTTAACTTATATGCAGGGGACATCATGAGAAATTCTGAGCTGGATGAAGCACAAGCTGGAGTCAAGATTACTGGGAGAAATATCAACAACCTCAGATATACAGATGACACTACCCTAATGGCAGGAAGTGAAGAGGAACTAAAGAGCCTCTCAGTGAAAGTGAAAGAGGAGAGTGAAAAAACTGACTTAAAATTCAACATTAAAAAAATGAAGATCATGGCATCCAGTCCCATCACTTCATGGCAATAAATGAAGCAACAATGAAAATGGTGAAAGACTTTATATTTTGGGGCTCTAGTATCTCTGCAAATGGTGACTGCAGCCATGAAATTAAAAGAAGCTTGCTCCTTGGTAGGAAAACTATGACAAACCTAGACAGCATATTAAAAAGCAGAGACATTACTTGCTGACAAAACCCATTTAGTCAAAGCTATGGTTTTTCTAGTATTCATATATGGATGTGAGAAATGGACCATAAAGAAAGCTGAGTGCTGAAGAATTGATGCTTTTGAACTGTGGTGTTGGAGAAGACTCTTGAGAGTCCCTTGGACTGCAAGGAGATCCAACCAGTCAGTCCTAAATGAAATCATTCCTGCTGTTCATTGGAAGGACTGATGCTGAAGCTGAAGCTCCAATACTTTGGACAGCTGATGCAAAGAACTGATTCATTGGAAATGATCCTGATGCTAGGGAAGATTGAAGACAGGAGGAGAAGGGAACGACAGAGGATGAGATGGTTGGATGGCATTGGCAAAACTCAATGGACATGAGTTTGAGCAGGCTCCAGGTGTTGGTGAAGGGCAGGGAAGCCTGGCATGCGGCAGTCCATGGAGTTGCAAAGAGCTGGGCACAGCTGAGCGACTGACCTGAACTGAAGCAGTGTGGACATATCAGTATAATTCTGACAAACTATCATAAAGTTTTCAT
This sequence comes from Neotragus moschatus, assembly GCA_006410615.1. Lineage (NCBI taxonomy): Eukaryota > Metazoa > Chordata > Mammalia > Artiodactyla > Bovidae > Neotragus > Neotragus moschatus. The sequence continues at coordinate 241,020 of SJYA01000253.1, forward strand.
TATTCTATTTGTGTTGAGACAATAAACAATATTTAAGACAACCTAATCTAGTAAACTCGATAAAGAAAAATAAAGCTAGTTGAAAGTATTATTTAAATAGGTAATTAGGGAAGTTCTCTTTTATAAGATTAATCATAAGCAGAGAGTTGAATGAAGTGAGGGAATAAGCTATGTGGATATCTGAAGCAGTGATGTCCAGGTGGAGTAGGGTGCTCAGGCATAGCAGTGGAGAGGCCAGTGGCTGCTGGACTGAAATGAAAGACAAGGAGAGTGGAATATGGCACTGGTGGAGTTGGAGGCCACCTTGAACAGAGCCTCAGAACCATGTTTAGGACGTGAGTTTCCTTCTCCCTTGATTAGTTTCACCAAAACTCTATTAAAAGCATATTTTCAAAACACCAGTGGTTCAATGGAATGTTGCTTAAAATGACCCACAATAATAATCAAGATAGAAGATGCTCAACTAAGATGACTCACTGACTTCCCATGTACCAAGAGATGGGCGGATCTTGGAAACAGTATTTTACAGGAGAAATAAGGCCCACTGTGGAACTGGCTGACTAGGCTGGAGGAAGTACAGAAACTGGTGATGCGAGAGAGTTATGGTAAGGTTTGCTGTCTTATCCTCCAAGCTGAAAGGACACAAAGCAGGCTCTGATATGCTACATACTTTTTATATACTGTATAGATTTGGGTATATTTTATATGTATTCATACATATGTATATGTATGCTGCTGCTGCTGCTGCTGCTTCTGCTGCTAAGTTGCTTCAGTCGTGTCTGACTCTGTGCAACCCCGTAGATGGCAGCCTAACAGGCTCCTTCATCCCTGGGATTCTCCAGGCAAGAATACTGGAGTGAGTTGCTATTTCCTTCTCCAATGCATGAAAGTTAAAACTGAAAGTGAAGTCACTCAGTAGTGTCCAACTCTTAGTGTATACATGCATGTAAATATATATACACTGCCAAGCATTCTGTTTCCACAAATCATAAATGAAGTATAGTTCTATATATAATGTCAATTTGAAACATATTAAGAGAAACCTCAGTGATAAGTTCTGTAACCAGCAATTAGACTTTTTAGTCAGTTGATAATACTCACGTAATTTGATTTGCTAGAATAACATATCAATTATTCCAATTATATTTATTCATGCATAAAATGATACAAGCAGCATTTACTTCTCTTTTGGGATTCCATCTTGAATGTGCAGAGAGTGCTATACTAGCCACAAAATCTCCCAATCCTGAGATTCATCTCTCTCAGTTCCACTTAATCCTTCTATTTCATGATCTCTTCTGTTTCTGATATATGGGAAATGGGTGGGAGTTTGCAAATTATGTTTGTTTTAAAGTCACTACAATAATATTACTGTGAAGACCTATGCCAAGGAACCTAAGGTAATGTCTTTATCACTTTATATTCTGAATTATTTATGTCAAGGGCTTCCTCAACTCTCCTTATTGCCTGGCACATAATAAATATTATTTACTAATTGCAAATAAGTCAAATAAATGATATAATAAAGCTTTGTTGATTTTATTGGGGGTAAGATTGGCATTCAGTACTACTTTAGACAGTCATCTGTTATTATTACTATTATTGTTGTTGAAAAATGAACTACCTCTAAATTTTGTCTTAATGAAACTTGAATGGGCTCATTCTAAACTTACTTGATCTCCAAGGCAAAATACTAAACTTTCAAGTGACCTTTAAAAGACTGATATATTTAGCATTTTCTACTAATTTTACCAAACCAAGTTCTTTCTTTTTAATCATAAACAAAAAAATTATAAGCAAAAGCCTTCATTTAAAAATGATTCCAGCAATCCTACTGCTGGGCATACACACTGAGGAAACCAGAATTGAAAGAGACACGTGTACTCCAATGTTCATCGCAGCACTATTTATAATAGCCAGGACATGGAAGCAACCTAGATGTCCATCAGCAGATGAATGAATAAGAAAGCTGTGGTACATATAAACAATGGAGTATTACTCANATTTCTTTTTCTTGGAGATGGTCTTGATCCCTGTCTCCTGTATAATGTCATGAACCTCCATCCATAGTTTATCAGGCACTGTCTATCAGATCTAGTCTCTTAAAACTATTTCTCCCTTCCACTGTATAGACATAAGGAACTTGACTTAGGTCTACCTTAATTGTCTAGTGGTTTTCCCAGTTTCTTCAAGACTGAATTTGGCAATGAGTTCATGATCTGAGCCACAGTCTGCTCCTGCTCTTGTTATAAAAGGAGATAAAGCCATGTAACAATCAAGGTCTCCAGAATGTGAGTGAATGGATTCAAATCCCAGATCTACTAATCGCTGGTTAAGTGGAAAGGCAAATTTCTTAATTTATTTGTCTCAGGTTTCTAAATGGGCATCAGGTTAATAATGGTTCCTAACTGATAGGCCATTGGAGAGCTACTTGAACAACGACTTATAAGCATTTAGAGTAATGCGTGATACACAGGAAGCACTCAGTAAGTGTTGCCTCACAACTGTAATTATCTATATTGTGGATTTTAAGTGGTATTTACATAAACATATTTCTTGTACTATGTATTATATTTCCTTATATTGCACTTTGATTTAATATTGATATTTTAACATAAGTTGTTTTAAAAATTACATTTGCCTAGCATTTTGAAACTGTAGGTGTCATGATGTTTCAGTTGGTTTTAAAATAAACAAATTTAGTTTTTTCTTGACATAAACTGAGATGCATCCATTTTTAAGAGTTTTGATATAATCAGATTTACTATAACAGCTAATATTTATCATTATATTTCATGCTTTTACTTTTCTTAATCTTCTTAAAAACTTTATTTCTTTTACTATATCAATTCTAATTTTGTTTATTTCTTTCTGTAATAAATAAGTTATAAATTACACTTTTCTTTAAATAGGGGTCAAGAATAAAACAGTGTCTATTGCTTTATCTCCATGGAGGATGATGCATTTATTGTTTTACATGTTTTTCTCCAAACCTTTCAAACTTTTCCAGGTTTTTATAGAGATAAACTTGGACATTTGATCCACATCTTGATTTGATTCTCTTTGTATTTTCTTTTAGACTATTTAATATTTTCCTAAAATATAATATCCATATTAATAATACATTTAGTACAATATTGTTTTGTTTCTATCACTGTTTTATTCATGTAATTCTTAACTTTTTAATCATAAATAATTACTAAGTTGGCTGAAATATTTTTAGAAATGTCTGCAAGAAAGAAGAAAGGTAAGTTTCTGCCAGCAACAGACTAAATATGGAAATTGAGTCATTTTTGTGTGTGTATGTATGTATGTATTTAATGTTGTATAAGCATATCTTGTTTATCCTCTTCTACNTCTATCACTGTTTTATTCATGTAATTCTTAACTTTTTAATCATAAATAATTACTAAGTTGGCTGAAATATTTTTAGAAATGTCTGCAAGAAAGAAGAAAGGTAAGTTTCTGCCAGCAACAGACTAAATATGGAAATTGAGTCATTTTTGTGTGTGTATGTATGTATGTATTTAATGTTGTATAAGCATATCTTGTTTATCCTCTTCTACACTTTCATGCATTGGAGAAGGAAATGGCAACCCGCTCCAGTGTTCTTGCCTGAAGAATCCCAGGGACGGGGGAGCCTGGTGGGCTGCCGTCTATGGGGTCGCACAGAGTCGGACACGACTGAAGCGACTCAGCAGCAGCAGCAGTAGCAGCACACTGGCTTTAAATAAGTTATATTTTATAAAACTCTTCAATATTTCTAGCATTTGGAGGATGTATTTTCCTAGTTTTTTGGTGAGGATACGTATTTTCTCTTTTCCTTTTCCTTTGCCATGGTGACAATATATTTTGAACAGAGAGTAAAATTCACAGGTTTGATCAATATCTTGGACTGGAAGTAACTCACCTAAGATTTCTAGGGTTCCACTAGATAAAGTCCTGATATATTGTTTTTACATATAAATGTTATCTCTGGTCAAGTCTGTATCATTCTGTAGAGGGTATTTCAATGGCATACATTCTGAGTGGTTGCCCAGGATAGAGAGTCTTGCTAACTCTGTATTACTTGGAAACCATTTTTTTCATTCAATCTGTTCAGGGATAGATTAATTTATTTTAGTCCTAATTAAGTATTGCAACAAACTGCAGGAGATGCGAGGCAGCCACAAAACACGGGCAAAAAAAATTCTGCCCACTGAAAAGATACTTGGAATTACGATCATGTAGCTGTACTCTGTTGCTTACTACCAGGAAGGGTGGGGACAGGGCTAATTTGGAAAGTAGCACAGATTGGCCAATAATATTGAGGGATCAAAGCACATAAAATTATTTTCACTGAAACGATGAGAATTTTTAGTAAAAAATTCCTTAATATTTCATTCTCAGAAAACAGCATTATTGTGTATCCAATGTAGGTAAACTATGATGGAATATTCAAAAGAAATTAGAAATTATGCCATAAATAATGCTGTGAACTGACATGCTGCTGCTGTTGCTGCTAAGTCGCTTCAGTCGTGTCCGACTCTGTGCGACCCCATACACGGCAGTCCACCAGGCTCCTCTGTCCCTGGGATTCTCCAGGCAAGAATCCTGGAGTGGGTTGCCATTTCCTTCTCCAATGCATGAAAGTGAAAAGTAAAAGTGAAGTTGCTCAGTCGTGTCTGACTCTTCGCAACCCCATGGACTGCAACCTACCAGGCTCCTCTGTCCATGGGATTCTCTAGGCAAGAGTGCTGGAGTGGGGTGCTATTGCCTTCTCCTGTGAACTGACATAGACTTATATAATAGGATTCATTAGAATTTTTTTTTCTTTTTTTCTCCTAGTGTCATTCCACTAAAACAAGGTTGTATCTAATATACTCAAGATTCCCCATGTATACAGGTAATTTCAATAAATCAGATTATACCAAAGATGTTGATCCGTTTGGAGACTTAGCTTATGGCCAACATCCTTTGAGAACTTGTAAGAATTTGATATCCTTACTAAAATCATTTGTAATTGAGCTAATATTACTTGCTTAGATTTACCCAGCTTAAAGTATGTAACAGAGATTTAAAATAGTCAAGTGGTAACATAGTGATTAATGGAAAGTCAAGGGCTAATGAGAAAAAAGAAACAAAGACTATTAATTGGTTTATATATTATAGCTTTGTCTGTAAAGGGTGATCCTGTCCAGGTTTAGTGACTTTATTTTTCTCTTATGCAGCACACAGAAGATTAGTGATACTAAATTGTTAGATGAATAAGTAAATGAACAGACTATAGAAGATCATTTGAAAAGAAAACTGCAAGGTCCCATGGTCTATGCATATAGTATTTTACCAGTCCCACTAGGATAAAAAGAACAAAGTTCTACCTTCTAGCTGAGTTATATTCCCACTATTAGACGCATTCATGTATAAGTCAAAGCAGTACACAACCTGCTGAATATCACTTTTTAAAACGCAAACCTCAGTAGAAGAATCCTGAAAAAAAAAAAAAAGATGCTTTGCCTCAAGCATCTCTTATTAGCAAGTTACATAGATTTGTTCACTAAATTTTTAACCAAGATAATGCAGTTATTTTAAAGAACAATTTCACTGAGAAGAAGATCCTTTATACCAAAATGGCAGCAGGGAACACTAACTTAAGAGTCAAGCCTCAGAGGAGCAGATTGAGAAAGAGGCTGAGGGTGTGAAAGTGGCATCTGGGAAAGGAGCTGGGATAAAATACTGTTAGTTGAGATATGCAGAACAAGATTACTCACCACCCATCACCATCAATCCATAGTCCCATGTTCTCTATCTTTCCTACGTTACATTTAAGTAATTATTATTATAACGCCAAGTTTTTCCTTTATAAATCTTAATAGACAGACACATAAGATAAAATTATTAAGAAAAATAAAAGTTGCATCATCATTCTATTCAATGAAAACAGTATTAAATAATTTTTAATCAAATTTTTGACGGACTAAACATACCTTTTAAAGAAGAAACAGTCTACTAAAGTAAACTGATACTGAGAGAAGAGTAGATAACTGAGCTATGAAAAACTTTTTGTAGTGTCTTTTATAAATAGGGTATTTTTAAAACACTATCCTTATATTGCTGCTTTTTGTTTAATGTCTAAGGGATGTCTGATTCTTTTGTGACCCCATGGACTGTAGCGTACCAGGCTCCTCTGTCCATGATTTCCCAGGCAAGAATGCTGGAGTTGCCATTTCCTTCTTCAACTTTTATATTAAAATCAGGTATTCTTTAACTCATACATACAAAAAAATTTTATCAAGAATCTATATGATGACAGCACTCACCTACATGTTGTGACTAAGAGAACAAAACAAGTCTTTGCACTCATGGAACTTAAATTCCATTGAGTTAGACAGAAAATAGCTGTGTCTGAATGTGAATGAACATTCATTCATTATATTTTCTACATAATATATTTATTATATTTTTATTTATTATATTTTATCTTCAAAGTTTATTTTATTTTTATATCAATTTATTTAAAAAAAAACACAGTCCAGAAGTACTTTGGAATATTTTTAAATAGAAAATATTAGCTACTTTGGAGCCAAGATACTATTTAAAAGATACTGAAAATTTTATATACTTCGATATTGGCCTTTAAAGGGAATATAACAGACACTTATTAGATAAAAGTAGGAAAAATATACCTGCTACTGTTATGAATAATCTCTGTTCATTAAGAATAGGATCTATATTTATTTGAACTCTTTATTTTAATTGTATTGCAAAAATCAATTGCTATATGTTGCATCATTTTAGATGTTGTGCAGTTTGCCACGGACGTATAATTAAACACCAGAGGATGGCCTTTGTTTCATATTTTAAACTACGATAGATTTTTAAGCAATTTAGTTAAATTTTCCAAATTAGAAATAATTCTTAAGTAGTCATACATAAAATACAAGCATTCAGCTACAAAGCAAAATACACCCATCTCAGTCCAACTTCTGTGTTCTCAATATATTTTTACACATCCCTGCCAAACTAAATTTCTAAAGCAATAGCTTTAATCATAGTATTTCTTTGCTTAAAAGCTTTATTTTCATTGCCTTCTGAATAAAACATAGAATTAATATCATATGGCTTTACTTTCAACCAAAAATCTGCAAATAGCCTACATATCCTAAAACAAGACTCCCCTCTGTTCTATTTCTCATTCCTTGCATTATACTTACACTGTCACTTCTAGCTGAACTTTTTCTCCTTATTATCACCAACTCTAAAAATCCTACTTAGCTTCCGAAGTCTTTCTTAAAAGTTATCATTAGTTCTTTCCCAACTCCTTTGATTTAACGCAGGTCATAGATTACCTTGTATAATAGAAATTGATATGCATGCCATGGTAAGTATCTAAATCCCTTGAGGGCCTAGTCTTCTATCTGTAGATCCCCTATAGTACTTAGGGCAATGCTTGTCTTATAGTTAGCAGGTTAGTTATTAATTCCATTGACTCCAGTTAGAATATAAAACTCTAGTAAAGGAAAGGGCGGTCCCAACACAGCGGAGAAGGAGGACAGCAGACCACTTTCTCCCCCACAAATTCATCCAAAGGTCATTTGAATACAGAGCAACTTCCACAAAACAACTTCTGGATGCTAGTGGAGGACACCAGGTATCCAGAAAGGCAGCCCATTCTTTTCGAAAGTAGGTAGGACAAAATATAAAAGACAGAAAGAGAAAGAAAAGAGTTAGGGTTGGAGACCCGTCCTGGGGAGGGAGTCATAAAGGAGGAAAAGTTTCCAAACAGGAAATGCTCTCACAGGCGGGTCTGTGTTGAGTTTTGGAATCTCAGAGGGCAACATAACTGGGAGGAAAAAGAAAAGAAACCACACAGAATAGGCACCTAACCACAACTGCCAACAGAGAAGTACCCCAGATGCTCCCATCTGCCACTAGTGAATGAGGGCTGGACAGCGAGGTGTGGGTTGCATTACCGGCCCTTAGGATTAGGATGAATGCCCTGAGGACAATCTAAGGGAACTAACATGAGACAGCAATCCAAACCATGGGATCCCTGGAGATCCCCGGAGAACAAAAAATGAGAACTTTCCCGCGAAAGGCTCTTACTCTAGCCTGGCCTGCTCACAAAACAAAGGACTGAGTGAATACCAAAGGAGAGCTAGCTGGCTGTGTACAAGTCCTTCCCTATCTGCCAGAGGCAGAGAGGCAGGCGTGCGATAGCCAGAGCCATAAGGCAAAGGGCTGGTCCGATCTCTGTAGCAGAGACTGGCATCTTCTTCCAAACTGTGAGCAAGCTCCCAGTTACTAACCATGTCTTCCTGGGATCCTGAATGGTTGACACCTGCCAGGAGGGTCACAGCCTGAGACCAGGTCCCCAGAGGAGACACATGGCACACCTGAGATGGTACCCTTGCGGTGCCCTGGAAAACTGAGTGGCTGGGACAGGGGAGGTGATTCAGATGCACAGCCCACTTGGGACAGTGCACTCAGCTAGTACCCGGTCACCTGAGCTGCTTGGACTTGGGAAGGGTACAGAGCCACATGCTGAACCAAGTCTGTGCCCAAGAAGCTGAACCTGAGTGGCTTAGACCTGGGAAGTGCATGAAAGGCAGGGCCCAATTTGGACAGTACCTCTGCAGATCACCCTGGAGCCTGATCAGTGTAACACGGAAAGCACATGCTGCTGTGAGCTGGGACAAACCCAGTGTCCCAGTGGCCTATTCACTATGAGTACTCCCCACACACACCAGTGATATTTCTTTGTAGTGTTCCTCCCTCCACACAACACAACTGAACAAGTGAACCTAAATAAGTGACCACCTTCACCCCCTTGTGTGAGGGTGGAAATTAGACACCGAAGAGACTTGCAAGCAGAGGAAGCCAAAATAAACAAAGAAGGAGCTGCTCTGGAAGTGACAAGTATAACAGATTAAAACCCTGTGGAGAAGGAATGGCAACCCACTCCAGTGTTCTTGCCTGGAGAATCCCAGGGATGGGGGAGCCTGGTGGGCTGCTGTCTATGGGGTCACACAGAGTCGGACATGACTGAAGCGACTTAGTAGTAGTAGTAATAAACATTGACTAAGCACTGGACTGGGAAGAAGGCTGANAGTCTGAGTGAATTTCGGGAGTTGGTGATGGACAGGGAGGCTTGGCGTACTGCAGTTCATGGGGTCACAAAGAGTCAGACATGACTGAGAGGCTGAACTGAATTGAACTGTTGGAGAATACTCGAGAGTCCCCTGGACGGCAAGGAGATCCAACCAGCCCATCCTAAGGAAAATCAATCTGGAATATTGATAGGAAGAACTGATGCTGAAGCTGAAACTCCAATACTTTGGCCACCTGATGCTAAGAACTGACTTGTTTGAAAAGACCTTGATGCTGGCAAAGATTGAGGCTGGAGGAGAAGGGGACGACAGAGGATGAGATGGTTGGATGACATCACCAACTCAATGGGCATGAGTTTGAGTAAACTCTGGGAGTTGGTGATGGACAAGGAGGCCTGGCGTGCTACAGATCATGGGGTCGCAGAGTCAGACATTACTGACAGAGTGAACTGAACTGAACGAGTTTTAAAATTAGGAAAATTTATTAAATTGTATCCATTCTTTTGGACAAATGTTAAAATGAATATATGGATTCCTTCATTACTAGTTTTTCCTAAAAATAAAAAACAAATTCTTTATTGAATTAATCTAACTTTAGCCTTGCTTGCCAAAAACAATTATGCATAAAAGTGATACATATTTTTAATGGTGGTACTGTTTATCATTCATTTCTCAGTGAACATTTCAAGTACATTTATGTTGTTACACAATCATGTCTCTAGAACGCTTTCCATCTTGCAAAACTGAAACTCTACAGCTTTAAACAATTCTTCATTCCTCCCCACCTCCCCTCAGGTTTTGGCAAATATCCATCTATGTCTCTTAAGAATCTGACTACTCTAATCTGACTACACAACATAAGTAGAATCACATAGCATTTGTCTTTTTGTAAATGGCTTACTTCATCTAGCATAATGTTCTCAAGTTTCAGCCACATTGTAAAATGTTTGAGAATTTTCTTTTTTTAAGGCTAATTTATTTTATGTATACACTACATTTTATTTAAAACTCATCCACCCATGAACACTTTGGTCGCTTTTACTGTTGGGGAATTATGAGTAATTCTCCTGTAAATGAACATACCTGCTAAGTCATTTCAGTCATGTCAAATTCTTTGCGACCTCATGGACTATAGCCCATCAGGTTCCTATGTCCATGTGATTATCCAGGCAAGAATAGTAGAGTGGGATGCCATTTCTTCCTCCAGGGGTCTTCCTGATCCAGGGATCAAACCCAAGTGTCCTGCATCTCCTGCACTGGCAGGCTAGTTCTTTACCACCAGCACCACCTGGTAAGCCTTACCATGAATATACATGTACAAATCTCTCTTTGAGGCCCTACCTTCTACTCTTTTTGGTACATACACAGGAATGGAATTGCTGGATCATATGCAGATTACATCACCCTTATGGCAGAAAGCAAAGAGGAACTAAAGAGCCTTTTCATGAAGGTGAAACAGGAGAGTGAAAAGCTGGCCTAAATCTGAACATTCAGAAAACTGAGATCATGGCACCCAGTCCCATCACTTCATGGAAAATACATGGGGAAAAAATGAAAACAGTGATAGACTTTATTATCTTGGGCTCAAAAACCACTGCAGATGGTGACTGTAGCCATGAAATTAAAAGATGCTTGCTCCTTGGAAGAAAAGCTATGACCAATCTAGACAGCATATTAAAAAGCAGAGATACTACTTTGTGGGCAAAGGTCTAGTCAAAGTTATGGTTGTTCTAGTACTCATGTACGAATGTGACAGTTGGACCATAAAGAAGGCTGAGGACTGAGGAATTGATAGTTTTGAAGTGTGGTGCTGAAGAAAACTTTTGAGAGTCCTTTGGACAGCAAGGAGATCAAACCAGTCAATCCTAGAGGAAGTCAGTCCTGAATATTCACTGGAAAGACTGATGCTGAAGCTCCAATACTTTGGCCACTTGATGTAAAAAGCCAACTCATTGGAAAAGATCCTGATGCTGGGAAAGATCAAAGACAGGAGGAGAAGGGAGCAACAGAGGATGAGACGGTTGGATGGTATCACGGATTCAACGGACATGAGTTTGAGCAAACTCTGGGAGATAGTGAAGGACAGGGAAGCCTGGGTGCTGCAGTCCATGAGGTTGCAAAGAGATGGACACAACTAGGACAAAAGTCCAGAGAAGGCAATGGCATGCTACTCCAGTACTCTTGCCTGGAAAATCCTATGGAAGGAGGAGCCTGGTAGGCTGCAGTCCATGGGGTTGCTAAAAGTTGGGCATGACTGAGCGACTGAGCGACTTCATTTTTCACTTTCATGCATTGGAGAAGGAAATGGCAACCCACTCCAGTATTCTTGCCTGGAGAATCTCAGCAACAGAGGAGCCTAGTGGGCTGCTGTCTATGGGGTCGCACAGAGTGGGACATGACTGAAGCGACTTAGCAGCAGCAGAGCAAAAGTCGGACACAAAGAGTTAACTGAACAACAACAACAACAATTTAAGATTCAGGTGAATCTCTACTTATGCAGTAGAACTCATGAATAAGAAACAAGTGCCAATTCATATCAGTAAAATATATTTGCTACTTCTGATCCAACATTATATATTTTTGTGTTACCTGAATAAAGGTTACATTTTGTTTGCATAAGTAAGGTGTGTACTCTTACTCAGTGACAGTGTTATACATTAAAGATTTGCTAAATGAAGAGAACAAAATCATCTTAATTAATGTTAATTTTAGACAATAACCTGAATGTGCTGCATGACATTTAACCTGAATATAGGAGCAGAGGCTTCCCTGTACATAGATTTGTGCGTCTTTAATTTTGTCAGATTCAAACCTGCTTTCATACACCTCATCATGCAGTCAAGATAAAGGGCACATATAGGTACGGTAGGGCTTCCCTCATAGCTAAGTCAGTAAAGGATCTGCCTGCAGTGCAGGAGACCCAGGTTCGATCCCTGAGTCAGCAAGATCCTCTTGAGAAGGAAATGACCACCTACTTCAGTATTTTTGCCTGGAGAATCCCATGGACAGAGGAGCCTGGCAGACTACAGTCCATGGGGTCACAAGAGTTGGACACGACTTAGCATCTAAACCACCAGACATGGTAGAATAATATTTGGAGTTAAATATTCAGTGACAATATTCATTCAGTCCTACAGTTGGTCCTTATTTGCTTTGACAAAAAAAAAGTCTGAATACCAAAGACCTCGTAGTGCACACAAATATATATTGAAAGTTAAGAATGGTGATCGTTTTGTCAAAAGTGTTTTTAACTCATTAGAGTACTGGATTTAACTCATCTGCATTATTGTATGAAAAAATATATACATTAAAAAGGAATTTGATAGTTTAGTATGCCCTTGCCACCTATAAAATGTTTTCAGGTACTAGTTTTATACAGTTTGAACTTTTTCGTTATTCTATCCTGCAGCTGTTAAGTGAAGAAAGTATCAAGTACTCAGATTTCCTTAGTTCTCACTCAATATGGCTTTCTGAAGATAAGGCAAGAGGAACTCTATTGCAGAAGACAGTGGATGAAAAAAAAACGTGTATGGAATCATTTATTCAAGTTCGGGTACAGAAGTTACATATCTGTCAAGGAAAGAGAATTGGAGGAGCCATTTAACTGTTTGCAATCTATGGAAAAACTAAGACAGAAAAACATGGGAAAGTGCAGGACGTGAAGCTTACTTTGAAAGGAGTGAAGATTTAAGAATGGATTCTGAGAAAAAATATGAGGTCGAAGGTAGGATAATCTGCCATTTACGGAATATTTTAAAGGGCAGAGAAAATCAGAGATTGTGATGTGGTAGAATGACAACAGAAATAAGAGAATTAGAGCAGAAACATGAATGCCTTATGACAGAACAAATTATTGAGAAAAGCCAGTGCTGGATTCCCTAACAGAATGAAGCAGCACGTGCCTTAGGCACTACACCAAAAAGGAGGATAAAGGGCAAAGAGAACAGGGAAAAACAGAGAAAGACAGAATTTGTTAAAGAATTTTATATTCTAAAGTATAAGGAAAGAGAAAGCATCTAAGGGGTTTTCATAGACAAAAACTGAATCTTAATGGGCTTTCTTATACACAATGTTCATTGTTATTAATTTTAAAATTATATGTGGACCTTAAAGTATATGTGGAGGAGTGTGTGTGTGTGTGTGTGTGTATGTGTGCATGATTAAGGACTTAAAACTAACAATCTGACTTTAACAAGAAAAAAAAATGATTAGGAAAGAAGAGGGTATCCATCAGAGACTGAGGGTGAGGCACGGAGGCTTCTTAGAAGGGCACAGTCTCCCACTTAAGTATAGAAGGAAATAAAAGGTGGATTACTGGAAGATATTCTGAAGGGAATTTAATTCTGAGGAAGAGCATGAAAAAAATAAAACAATTAGCAATAAGATACTAGTTTGGGTTAGAAAGAAAAAAAAAGATATTAACTAGAAAAAGAACATGAAATTTACTGGCAAGGAAAATCAGGCTGAAGTGATTTCAGATAGGGAGTGATTTCAGATAGGTTTGAGAAGACAAAGCTAGATTGTCTCAACAAAATTTAAAAGAAAAGAAAACGAAAACTGAAGAAGTCACACTATCTGATTTTAAGACTTACTATTACTGCGTGGTATTAATGAAATAATAAATGCATATATCAGTGGAATAGAGAACCCAGAAATGAACTCATTTAAATACAGTCAACTGACTCTTCACTTTCCTCCATTAAATTACTCCTGTATTTTTTCTAAAAATCAAATACTTTGTTTTTTTATCTGGTGATTTTCATCAAACAGTGATCCCACAGCTTACACAAAACTCTCTGACAAAGGACATGGATCCAAAATAAATTAAAAAAAAAACCTTTCAATAGAAAATCCACTGTGAGAAAACAACCCAATAGAAACTGAGTCAGAGCATGAACAAATACTTCGTGGGTGGCAAATAAGTTCAGTTGACTCCTTAAAAACACAGGTTGAACTGTGCAAGTCTTCCTCCACATAGATTTTGTTCAATAAAGATCTGCTACAGTACTACAAAATTCACAGCTGGTTAAATTGTTGATTTGGAGGACTGATTAAAGTTTTGCACAGATTTTTGACTGAGCAGAGGCCAGTGCCCCTAAACCTCTAAGTAATTCAAGGGTCAACTGAACATGAAAAGATGTTCAACATCATTAGCCATGAGAGAAATGCAAATTAAGACCATGATAAGATGTTGTTATACACCTATTAGAATAGCTAAGATAATAAAAACTACTAATAATATCAAATTCTGATGAACATGTAGTAAAACTGAATTTCTCATGTATTGTGATAGTAATATAAATATAGTATCATTACATTGGAAAACAGTTTGGCAATTTTTAATAAACTTAAATGTATACCTATCACACAACCCAACAATTGTACTCTCAGGCATAAATTCTAAAGAAATGAAGACCTGTGCGTGCGTGCTAATCGTTTCAGTCATGTATGACTCTTTGCAACCCTGTGGACAGTAGCCCACAGGGCTCCTCTGTCCATGGGATTCTCCAGGCAAGAATACTAGAGTGGGATGCCATTCCACCCCCACCCAGGGGATTTCCTGACCCAGGGATCGAACTCATGTCTCTTATGTATCTTGTATTCGCAGGTGGGTTCTTTACCACAGGTGCCACCTGGGAAGTCCTACATAAAAACATACATATGAACATTCACTGCAGCTTTATTTGTACTATTCCCCAAATAGAAACAAATGAAACGTCCTTCAAGGAGCAAATATAAAAGCCAACTGGTATACTTAAACAACTTTCATTTAACAATAAAAAGGGATTGACTATTGATATCCAAGACAATTAAGTGAATCTCAATTTCACTGAAACAAAATTTCACCAAAAAGTAGCCAACTTCAGATGCTCACATACTGTGAGCATTTATATAACAATTTTGAATCAAATTATAGTAATGGAAACCAGAAGAGGTTGAGGGTGTTGAAGGATTAGAGCTAGGGGAAGAGTGCGATCATTAAGGTAACATGACAGACTTTTCTTACAGTGATGGAATAGTCCATATTCTGATTATATAGTGTTACATTGGTTACTCT
This sequence comes from Neotragus moschatus, assembly GCA_006410615.1. NCBI lineage: Eukaryota > Metazoa > Chordata > Mammalia > Artiodactyla > Bovidae > Neotragus > Neotragus moschatus. The sequence continues at coordinate 256,167 of SJYA01000253.1, forward strand.
AATTTACATGTGTGATAAAATTTCATGCAACTACAGACACACACACACACAAACACACACACACACATATGGAGAAACTGGTGAATTTGACTAAGGCCTGTGCTTGCATTAATAATACTGTATCAATGTCAGTTACCTAGTTTTGATAATATGCAATAGTAAGATATTATCACTGGGGGAATCTGGGTGAAAAGTACATGAAAACTGTTTACATTTATTTTAGGTAATTAAAATAATTCAAAATTTAAAAAAAGGTATAAAGGAGTAATAGGGATCATCTAAAGTATACTGAGCAGAGAAGTACTGATAGCCTAAAATTATTCCAATAAACTATCAGACTTTCTCCAATAATCTATTTTAAGAATTGAGACAAGAAGTCAGACTCCATTTTAGTCTAGGGATGATCATTAAAGTCTATACATACCTAGGTCAACTGAAGAAGTATGAATTCTATAATATAAATAAGGTCAAAATACAATTTTAATACTACAGTCACATTTGGAAGATGATTATAAGAGGAGCAGGGCTTCCCTGATGGCTCAGTTGGTAAAGAATCCATCTGCAGTGCAGGAGATGGGTTCAATTCCTGGGTTGGGAAGATTCCCTGGAGAAGAGAATAGCTACCCACTCCAGTATTCTGGCCTGGAGAATCGCATGGACAGAGGAGCCTGGCAGGCTATACAGTCCACGGGTCACAATGAGTCGGACACATCTGAGCGACATTCACTATAAGATGGGAAAGGGGTTAGAAAGAAGGTATATTTTTTGAAATGGTTGCCATTTATTCCTCTTCCTAAATGAACACTTTTATGTAGTCACGTCTTATCCTGGTCCTGGTCTTGGCCATGTGACTTGCTTTGGTCAATGGAACAGTATCAAGCAAAAGTTTGAACAAGAGGTTTGAACTTGGGGGCAAAGGGAGTAAAGGAAGGTATTAGGAATTTAAAAGGAAAGCAGAAAGGAATGAAATATTCATTTTGTATGGTAGATGTTTAATTGATGAAGAAAATGCACTAGGATTCAACTTGTGAGCTGAAGTTATAAACTGAGACCAAACATCATAATTCTGGGGTCTGTGTGTGTATGTTTTCTGTCCATGTTCAACTGACCATGTACAGGCAGAGAGTGATGAAGAAATTTGGTTTAAATAGAGTTGGGGTATTGACAGGCAAAAGATGTAGAGGAAGAGAGGACTAAGGGATCTGAAGCTGTGTGGGAAGGACAGACAACTATGATTTCACTCTGGATGAGAAGGGAGAAACTGGAAGGCTGTTATCAGCACTAGAGAAAAAATAGTGGAGACAATAAACTATCAATACTACTGGAAACATAGAACTGTTGGAGCAAGTAGTCTTAAAGGATATAAGCCAGGGAAAGGTGGAAAAGGTGCTGACAGTGCAGAAAACCTGAAACTGAGATTTGAAAGTTGTTGTAAGTATGGAAGTAAAGAAACTGGAAGTCCAAGGAGTTGACACAAATTCTCTGCTTGGATAGTGATGCTACACTCAGTGAACACAGTAAGCCATGTGCCAAATCATGTAAAACATGACAGATAAGACCAGGATGTCAGTATATTACAAGACAATGAATGAGTGGTTAATGGTTTAGTCTCATAGAATATGTTTTTGTGGTTTGTGATGAGGTGGGAAGAAAGCAAGCAGTCTAGAAGTGACAATGAAGAGCATGGAGGAAATTGAACCATTAATTTAAAATATCTATATTACTTTCCCAGCNGTACGTGGGGATGTGGGGTAACTCCTCTCGGGCAGGGTTAGTGCGCTGGTCGTTGCAGCCACCCATGCTGAGTGCTAGTCAATCAGTGGCTCCTCCCAGCCCCCGACCCTGGCCTCAGACGAAGGGTGGCCCTCCCGGCCCCAGACCCTGGCCTTGGACGCGGAGTGGCTCTGGAGCATGTTTTAAAACACATATATTCACTCTTATTAGGAAACCTTTAGTTTCATCTATACTCATCTGAATTATTTCTAATATATGGTTCATTTAGTTAGTGAAATAACAGAGAAATTATGCCTTATTTACTGAAAATTAGATATAGATTATATAACTCATTTACACGAAATAGTTTGTTTTATAAATGCAAAGAGCTAAATATTAAATTCTTAGTGTTATCTCTTTTATTGGTCAAGTCTTTATATACTGATGTAAAACAATGCTCACATCAAGCTTACTGCAGTAGACACTGAGGCTTGAAGCATTCTTCACGCATACACAAAAAGCCAACACTGGTTGAGAGACAGCTTCTTGATAATTCGGTCAATGTTTAACTTGCTAAATGAAACCTGGAACTGAAGACTTAATATACTTTTTTCATAAGTAGATATTTCTTTGATAGTGCTGATTAATTATGCACTGGTTTAGGGGGGCATGAGAGTGAAAATAGTATGCTATTTTCTTTTTATTATTTCTGGACTTATTTATGTATGTATATTCAATAATACTTAGCTATCACTCAAAATATGTATTTCAAGAAGGAATCATTCATTTGAATATAAATGAAAATCCAAGATGTAATAATTGATTGATTATCTGTGGAGCAGGGTAAATTGATCATAAGAGGTCAATTTTAGAATGTCACAATTTCCTTTAATGTAACCTAATTATGTTTCAAGTACTGCTTTAGCAATCTATTAACATATACCTTGGGTTCCATTACAAGTATAAGGCAGCAAGCTGGGAGGTTTTATAATGCAAGACAGGTATTAATGTACCAACAATACATGTCCTTGAATCTCAATATCCTCCTTACATTATTATGCTTTAAAACCATTAATGTTGTACAATATGCCCTTCATCTCTAATATAGTCAACTTAGCATATGTATCATAAAGAAGAGGATGCATATTATTGATAAAACACAAACACTAAACTCATTTTGTAACTTATTTGGTGCTATCTCATTATTATTAATTTTTAAAGAAATAAATTTCTCCTAATTTAGAGTTCACATCAGGGCATTATTTGACCAAAAAATTAATAGTACATGCTATTAAAAGAAGATAACTTATCATAGGAGAATCTTAGTATTTCACATTTCCTTTTTCTTAAATTTAACTGTTTCCTTTATAAAAATCACTCTCTTTCTCTCATCCAGCCTGGGGTTTATATTGCTCAATGAATTTTTCAATTAAGAAGGAAGTAGTGCTTGTGGGCAGGAAGGAACATTCAATTCTCCTCAGTTGGCATCACCTGTTAGAGGAACAAGACAACGTCCCTCATTGTACAGCATTTTCTAGAATGGAGCTGATGAATCTGGCTGGAAAAGTCTTTTAAAAGTTCACATTAGTGCTTTAGTATAAAGAGAATGAGCTTTACATCCATCAAGTGTCTCAATATGTAACAGGTGATTTGCTTTCTCTTTCTCTCATGATTCATAATGGCTCAGCAATTTCTAGTGGCTTTATCTTCCAAATCTATTTTTATTTCTCTCACTGTTCCCATCATAGGCTCAGACCTGATTTATTTTTCTCTCTTAAACATAATCTTGAAGTCATCTCAACCAATACCCTTAGATATAAGGGCAGCAGATTTATTTCCCATTGTTAAGGGTCCAGAAGTTGAATTTTACAAAGCAGTCGATTTCCCTCCATCCCTGTTACAAACCACTATACTCTAGCCTGTGTAATATTGTTCTAAGCAATGGGGAAGCTATACCCAGTAACATTCTGCTTGTTTCAAATCCTTTCATTTTAAGCTACAACTAAATACAGGTATGTGGTCTGAGTTCCAAATATCAGAGATATAGTGTCAGGCAGACACTCAGTCAGATACCCAACTATCTTGGGAAGAAACCCAGGACCAATCAGAATTTCTTCTCTGATATTATGAATTGAAGATGTACTGCATATTTTCTGTTATAAAATTGCTGCCTTTTAAAATTATTTGTAATCTCACTGAGGGCAGTAATGGAGCCTTAGAATCTTCTAATGTCTAAAATATAGTCCTACACTGGTAATTCATTTCATGAATGTTTAATGGTAATCTCATGCTTTAAAGAAACACAGTTTTTATAGTCAACTGAGACATTCTCTGATTTTCCTATCTAACTTTCATCACTTTAACGATTCATGTAGAATAACACAATAATTGAATCATAATATGAATGTGAATGGAAGCAAGGAAAGCACTTTCTTCATGTGTATATATTGATTTTCCCTTTATCATTTATGCAACAAAACTGCCATGTGTCAAGCATTCTCCATTAAAGATACAATAGTGTGTGTGTGTGTGTGTGTGTGTGTGTATGTTCAAGGGTACATGTACGCTTTAAAACTGATTTTTAAAGCATATGTATAAAAATTAAGGTAGTAGTAAATGACTACAAAATAAAACATAAATTGCTACTTTTTATAAACGATCGTTCAAAAGATCATTGAATCGCTACTTTTAATTGTTCATAGAAACTTTGTAGAGTGTGTGTCCAGACTAAGAATGACAGAGGTACTATTGTTCAGAGATTCTTATTAATATTTAGTTAACAGGGATCTTGATCTGGATTTTTTACACTAATTATGATTTCTAGGGATACAATTTTCTGGCGAGGAGCTAATTAGATGGTCTTAGCAGGTAATATCTAATTTCAGGAAGAGTTGCAGGAAAAGGAATGACATACCAACTAACAGCTGAATTCAAGACTGAGCCAGGGTTCCAAAGGAAAGGGCAGACTGAATATAAGGATATATTCTAAATTTTTTCCTGGTGAACCACAGAGTCTATCAATATTTTTCAATTAAAAACTATGTGGCATCACTATAAGAGTATACGACCCAGCACAGTAAAGCTTCTACCATCATCATCTTACCAAAGCAAATAACCTCTATCCTTAAAGTCACTAAGCCTGTAACAATGACCTATACAATTTTAAGTAAGACACTAGTTTTAGACAGTTTTAGACTAGTTTTAGACATATTTACACAGTATGAATCCATGAGCAATCGTAAATTACAGTTCAGGGCTCTGATTACAGTGCTGAAAGATCTATCAATAGCCACCAAAGAAACAGTCAGTCTCTCCCTTATTTGTCAATATTTATCCACTATCTCAGCTTCAAAACTGGTATAAATTCTTTGTCTTTGATGATGAAGGTGAACTCTTGACATTGATGGGAAATTTGAAATGCAAATAAATTTTGGCATCAATCAGTAGCAATTTTGATCTGCTATATCAACATCTACTGAGCCTCTACTGGGAGACAGTATTTGGATATCAGGGTCCTGGAGCANATCTCAGCTTCCAAACTGGTATAAATTCTTTGTCTTTGATGATGAAGGTGAACTCTTGACATTGATGGGAAATTTGAAATGCAAATAAATTTTGGCATCAATCAGTAGCAATTTTGATCTGCTATATCAACATCTACTGAGCCTCTACTGGGAGACAGTATTTGGATATCAGGGTCCTGGAGCAAAGCTGTCAAAGTGCTTGAAATCATTCTTAGTAGAGATGAGTCTACTGGCAATCACTTTATTGTTGTCACCTTGATACAGTTTGATTTAAGCACTCTGAGTGAATAATACATTTACAGATACATTTTAGAATGGACTTCAGTCTTTTATAAACACCTTAAACTAAGCCAAAAGTAATAAAAAAATTGAAATTAGAGAACAGCATTAAAATTTTACCTATATAAGATGAGTAAGACCTAGTGATCTAATGTACAACACAATACCTGTAGGTAAGAGCAATGTTAGAGTAGTTAAAATTTTGCTAACAGGTTATTATATTAAGTGCTCTTATAAAAATAATAATAATAAAGAGGGCAGGAGGAAATTTTTAGAGGCAAGAGATACATTTATGCATTGATTATAACGGTTTCACAGGTATATATTTCAAACTTATGTTGTTTATGGNCAACACAATACCTGTAGGTAAGAGCAATGTTAGAGTAGTTAAAATTTTGCTAACAGGTTATTATATTAAGTGCTCTTATAAAAATAATAATAATAAAGAGGGCAGGAGGAAATTTTTAGAGGCAAGAGATACATTTATGCATTGATTGTAACGGTTTCACAGGTATATATTTCAAACTTATGTTGTTTATGGTAAATATGCACAGCTTTCTGTATGTCAATCATACTTCAAAATAATTTGGTTTTAAAAATTCTAATAATCTATTATAATAATAATTATGAAATATGGCTGCCTAACATAGAAACATAATAAAATTAAGAATTACATGGCTGATGATTCCAGATAACCAAATGGTATGCACATGACTATTAAACTACATCTTAAATTGTCACTACTTTACATAGAAAGTAAGTGAAACTGTTAGTTGCTAAGTCATGTCGAATTCTTTGTGACCCCATGGACTGTAGCCCACCAGGCTCCTCTGTCCATGGAATTCTCCAGAAATAGGTTTCAAACCTATTATTTAGAGCTATGCTTTCTCATTCAGAATATGTCAAACATTATTTAGCTATATATCTGTAACTCAAGTGGATTATGCTATTTATGCATCAATANCCTTTAGACAGGTCCCATAACTTAACTGTCGTATCACCACTTGAAGTAGCCAACTTGTTGCCACTATATACAAGAATATGAAAAATTAATTTGTGAAAAAAATCAATTTACAGTTCACTTATTTTTATAAATAGTTGTTATATTCTGTGAATAACTTGTGTATATTTATCTGAGTTATTTTTATTTTTAATGGCATATCATTATGCCTGACTCTCATTATTTTATTTGAATCTACACTATTTGATATTTCCCTATATGGTTTGGTGAAGTATCAAATCGTGTAGATTTAAATAAGACTTTGATGCTGGGAAAGATTGAAGGCAGGAGGAGAAGGGGATGACACAGGATGAATTGGTTGGATGGTATCACTGACTCAATGAACATGAGTTTAAGTAAACTCCAGGAGTTGGTGATGGACAGAGAGGCCTGGCATGCTGCAGTCCATGGGATCGCAAAGAGTCCGACATGATCGAGCAACTGAAATAAACTGAACAATATGGTTTAGTAATTCAAGTTGATGAAACTGCTGTTGCACACTTTCTATATTAATTATTCCATAGTTTTCCAGATTATTTTACTAAATCAGTACTTTTTTAAAGCACATGTTGATTTCAAGGACAATGTTACACTCTGTGGATGATACAGCCTCAGAATGATGAAATTTTAGACAAGTTCAAAAATGTAAATCAATATACAATGCCAGTCAGCATTGTTTATGTTTGTATTAATTAAATGCTACAAGAGTGCAGTTTGGATAATGAAGGAAGATGTGAGTTAGAAATGAGGGAGCTATGGAACTACATCTTGAGAGATGAAAGACTTTGAAGAGCTGGGTGGTTAAGAATGAGTCACTAGATTTTCCACTTGAGACATCAGTAGACATTACAAAAATTCAGTGGCTTTCAAGTGGTAGATACAAAAACAAGATTAAGAATAACTGGGTGCCAGTGATGTCAGCAGAGACATCTAGGTTTCTTTTGGCAAAATATCACTGCTAGGACATTGCATGTCCATCATCTTCTCCATATCCTTCAGCACTGCATGCTCCTGGTATATGTTCTCTCAGTAATTTCTCTCTCACTGAATATAACGAACTGCTGCTTTGCCTCCTTCCCTTTGATTTTGATGGGGAACTGCTCCCTCTCTCCGTTCTGATAGCATCAAACATTATGATTAACCAACTGAAATGCTCATTAAATGCTTCCAGAAAGAATAAATATATGAATGAATAAAGTGATGCTACAAATGAAGAGTTGACCAAAANCAGATACAAAAACAAGATTAAGAATAACTGGGTGCCAGTGATGTCAGCAGAGACATCTAGGTTTCTTTTGGCAAAATATCACTGCTAGGACATTGCATGTCCATCATCTTCTCCATATCCTTCAGCACTGCATGCTCCTGGTATATGTTCTCTCAGTAATTTCTCTCTCACTGAATATAATGAACTGCTGCTTTGCCTCCTTCCCTTTGATTTTGATGGGGAACTGCTCCCTCTCTCCGTTCTGATAGCATCAAACATTATGATTAACCAACTGAAATGCTCATTAAATGCTTCCAGAAAGAATAAATATATGAATGAATAAAGTGATGCTACAAATGAAGAGTTGACCAAAACTGCTAAGACAGGAAACAGCACTTAGATCAAGATAAGTGTTCTGCTTGCTCCCTTTTATTTGTTTATTTTTATGCTGAGAGAACTAAACTTTTATATGCAGCTGAGTATCAACCACTAGAGAGGAAGACTTAAAGATGCTGCCGGAAAGGAGGATTAGAGAGTGAAGGCATTCTCAATAAAGTCATAAAAGGACATTTGTTTGTACTAACAGGAGTAATCTCTAAGTGCAAACCTGTCCTTTGTTTTTCAGCTCTTGTTTATTTGTACATGTTGTCCATTAAAATTTTTACTTTCTAAATATTAAAAAACGAAGCAATATACAGTTGTCTAAAGATAACTCATTATAANATTCTCAATAAAGTCATAAAAGGACATTTGTTTGTACTAACAGGAGTACTCTCTAAGTGCAAACCTGTCCTTTGTTTTTCAGCTCTTGTTTATTTGTACATGTTGTCCATTAAAATTTTTACTTTCTAAATATTAAAAAACGAAGCAATATACAGTTGTCTAAAGATAACTCATTATAAGATCATGGGTTATAGATTCAAAATTTGAATCTGGGTGAGCATTGGAGGGGAATACATATATTCAGTCCGTGGCAGTATATAAGTTAAGAAATAAGGATGAGAGAAAAAAAAAGAAAACATTTTCCTAATAAAAATCTCAGAAGAGAATGATATAAAATGGGATACATACAACATTCAAAGAAAAAAAAGGTAATCAATCTACAGAAACTAGAAATTTAAGATGTAGAACCAGAGGTTCAGGGAAAAAATGTATACCACGTGGAATAAACAATGTAAACAAAAAGCAATCTTCATCTAGTTAAATTTTAGCCAAGTGTAAAGCACTATAGGCAACAACAATAATTATAAGAATAGGAAAACGAAGTCATTTACTTATATAGTGCCTAACGTGGTATAGGGCTTCCCTGGTGGCTCAGCTGGTAAAAAAAATACCCGCTTCAATGCAGGAGACATTGATTTGATTCCTGGGTTGGAAGATCCACTGGAGAAGGGATAGGCCACCCACTCCAGTATTCGTGGACTTCCCTGGTGGTAAAGAATTAAAAGGGAACAGCTATCTACTCCAGTATTCTGGCCTGGAGAATTCCATGGAGAGAAGAGCCTGGTAGGCTACAGTCTATGGGATTGCAAAGTCTGACTTAACTGAGTGACTATCACTTAACATGTGCCAGAAACTCCTTTGAATATATTATATGTATATCCAATCCTCACTAATAGTTTGAGCAACTTTATTATCTTTGAAACACACTTGAAAGTCCCTATTAAAATAAATAAAATGATAAAATGTTTCACTCCTAGCAAGGTTTTAAAACTAAATTATATGAAATATTAAATGTATCTTAACTGATAAAAATGAAAATTGCTAGAACCACAGAAGTAAAAGTGACCAATCTAAAACAGTATAGACGTAACAGAAGCAGAAGTTATTAAGAAGTGGCAAGAATACACAGAAGAACTATACAAAAATGATCTTAATGACCCAGATAATCACGATGGTGTGACTGACTCACCTAGATCCAGACATCCTGGAGTTCGAAGTCAAGTGGGCCAGAGAAAGCATTACTACAAACATAGCTAGTGGACGTGATAGAATTCTAGCTGAGCTATTTCAAATCCTAAAGATGATGCTGTGAAAGTGCTGCACTAAATATGCCAACAAAATTGTAAAACCCAACAGTGGCCACAGGATTGGAAAAGGTCAGTTTTCATTACAATTCCAAAGAAAGTAAAAGAAAGTGACGTTGATCATTCAAGTCCAACTCTTTGTGACCCCTTAGATTGTAGCCTACAAGGCTCCTCTGTCCATGAAATTTTCCAGGCAAGAGTACTAGCGTGGGTTGCCATTTCCTTCTCCAGAGGATCTTCCCAACCCAGTGATCAAATCCAGGTCTCCCGCATTGCAGGCAGATGCTTTACCATCTGAGCCACCAGGGAAGCTACCAGTCCCAAAGAAGGTCAATGCCGAAGAATGATCAAACTACTGCACAACTGCACTCATCTCACAATGTCAGTACATCTCACAATGTCAGTACATCTCACAATGTTAGTACAATGTCCAAGCTAGCTTTCAACAGCACATATGCCAGGAACTTCCAGATGTTCAATCTGGATTTAGAAAAGGCAGAGGAACCAGAGATCAAATTACCGACATCCATTGGAAAATAGAAAACGAGAGAATTCCAGGAAAAATATCTATTAGTTTCACTGACAACGTGAAAGCTATTGACTCTATGGATCACAATAAAGTGCAGAAAATCCTTAAAGAGATGGGAAAACCAGACCACTTACCTGCCTCCCAAGAAACCTATACGCAGCTCAAGAAGAAAGTTAGGACTGGACATGGAACAATGGGCTGGTTCAAAATTGGGAAAGGATTACAGCAAGGCTGTACATTGCCACCATCCTTATTTAACTTACATGAAGAGTACATCATGCAAAATGCCAGGCTGGATGAAGCACAAACTGGAACCAAGATAGCTAGGAGAAATATGAATAACCTCAGCCATGCAGATGACACCACCCTTATGGCAGAAAGTGAAGAACTAAGAGCCTCTTGATGAAGGTGAAATAGGAGAGTGAAAAGCTGGCTTTAAGTTCAACATTCAAAACACAAAGATCATGGCAAATAGATGGAGAAGTAATGGAAACCATGACTTTATTTTCTTGGGCTCCAAAATCACTGTGGATGGTGACTGCTGCCATGAAATTAAGAGACACTTGCTCCTTGGAAGAAAAGCTATGACCAACCTAGACAGCATATTAAAAAGCAGAGACATTACTTTTCCAGTAAAGGTTAATATAGTCAAAGCTATGGTTTTTCCAGTAGTCATATACGGATGTGAGAGTTGGACCATAAAGAAGGCTGAGCACCGAGAATTGATGCTTTTGAGCTGTGGTGTTGGAAAAGACATTTATTAGTCCCTTTGGCTATAAGTATATCAAACCAGTCAATCCTAAAGGAAATGAATTCTGAATATTCAATGGAAGGACTGATGCTGACGCTGAAGCTCCAATACTTTGGCCACCTGATACGAAGAGCTGACTCATTGGAAAGACCCTGATGCTGAGAAAGACTGAAGGCAGGTATAGAAGGGGATGACAGAGAATGAGATGGTTGAATGGCATCACCAACTCAATGGACGTGAGCTTGAGAAAATTCTGGGAGATGGTAAAGGACAGGGAAGCCTGGTGTGTTGCAGTTCATGGAGTCACAAAGTGTTGGAGACAACAGAATGAACTACAACTGTCAAAGTGATCTTTCACCAAATAACAAATGACCATATACTTTTCTCAAGTATATATATATGGAACATTTATAAAAAACAGATAATATAGAAAGCCATAAGGCAAGTTTTTAACATATTTTTTACCATGGATGTTATATTTTCATCATCATAATACAATGATGAGTAACAAAATCATAGATTTTAAATCCTGTATATGTGTCAATTTTAAAACAACTTTAAATTAACTTAGATATCCAGGAACTAATAATAGTGGACATTTTAAAATAATTAGAACTAAATGAAAACAACATATTAAAACTTTGAGGTGAAATAAAAATGGAATTTCAAAGTCACCTTAATTTCTTTACCTCTTAATAATGAAAAGAAGACAGTCTTAAAATTGTTCTGCTAAGCATGAGACGTTAAGTTTAGAAAAACATATACTATCAACTATTATAATGGAAGATCAATATAGACCAAAGTGGTTCTTTGAAAAAAAAGAATTTAAATATATCTCTGCTAAGGCTAGAAAAAAAAAATCCTTCAAGATGTTAAACTATTAACCAATATCCTAAAGAGATATTATAAATGTATAAAGTAATTTCATTATTGTCATTTTTCTTAGAAATTATTTTTTGTAACAAATGTTATATTAATATGAGATTTTGCAACTTATGAACATTCTACAAATAAATCATACAAATCTCGTTGGGTCAAGCTAATTTATACTTTACAAACAGTAAGCACAAAGTATCATTAATTTTACATTAATTTGCTTTACTCCTTGCTTTTACATATTCTATATTCAAATTGACTTTTCAGACTTTAGCGTATAACTGCAGAAATATTTTGTTACTGTCAAAAATGACTTCAGTTTTGAGAAATAAATACATTATACTTTCTAGATTGATGCTAACTACCTGTTTTTAATAAAACATAATAACATGTTTCATAAGAGAGGTGTGGAGCAGAAAGAAATTAATGCCTTTTGTGTCACAAAATAGGAAATGAGTATAGAAGCAAGAAGACGTGATTGGTTTCTCGTCTTGGCTCTCCTAGGTGACCTCTGTGACTTTGGACAGGCCCTTTAACATTTCCATTTAACACTTGGAAATTCACTGTCTTTACCTGGAAATATGGCAATAAGTCCTGCTCAATATGAAGTGCTGTTCTGAAGATCAAATAAAATAATTTTTAAACAGTACATTTTAAATTCCAGATATTTTTCAAATGTAATATTTTTTTTTAAAGATTCTCTTATGGTCTCTAGTTCAGCTGTATGTGAAATTATTTATCAACATTTCTATAAACAGCAGACTGAGATGCAATCACCACCCTCATATTGCAGTCTCCCCTACCTGCGCCTGTCTACTCAGTTTGTAAAATGACCATCAGTCAGTGTTCTCGGGTGCCATAGGATGCATACATCAATATTATTTTATGTAGCAGAATAACATACAACCAAAATCTAATTAAGGAGAAGGAAATGGCAACCATTCCAGTATTCTTGCCTGGAAAAGCCCATGGACAGATGAGCCTGGAGGGCTGTAGTTCATGGGGTCACAAAGAGTTGAACACGACTGAGTATAAGCATAAGCACGAAATCTAATTAAAATACTTTATCCTCCTGTGTTTCTATAGGTAAAAGATCTAATTTTGGTTTTACTGAGCTCATAAAATGATGATATTAGAAAAACTCACAATTAGAATTCAGACTACCTAAAACATTGTCATATTTGAGACACGTTTAGTGTTCCCAGTTTGAGAGAATCCTCCAGACTTTAACAGTTAAAAGAGCTTAAGAATCCTTTAATACAAATTACTGTGAACTCTTTAATTTATACTTAGATACAGAGCTGCTTGGCTGCATTAGGGCTGAGGACACCGTAAAAGAGCAAAGGTAAGTATGTGTCCACAGACAGAACAGTCTTGGTTGGTTTGATGAAGTAAAGGGTAAGTGACGTCGCTCAGTCGTGTCTGACTTTTTGTGACCCCATGGACTGTAGCCCACCAGGCTTCTCTGTCCATGGGATTCTACAGGCAAGAATACTGGAGTGGGTTGCCATTTCCTTCTCTAGGGGATCTTCCCAACCTAGGAATCAAACCTGGGTCTCCTGCATTGCAGGCAGATGCTTTAACCTCTGAGCCAACAGGGAGGGTGCACATGTCCAAATGTTCTTGTCTTCACTTTCAAGTGATACACTCTTATTTGTGCAGGAGTCTGGAGTCAACCAACAATCACAAATGAAACCCAGAAGACAGCATTGTGTGCAGATATTAGAGACTCCAGCAGCAGCAGAGAGGCAGAGATGAGCATTCAGGAAAGAATTACGCTTTCCCTGCTTGGCTGTAAAACTACTCACCTTCTTGGGTAGGTAGCTTGCCTGGAACTCCAGGTTAACCTGTCAGTTGAGAAACTTCAGTGGGATTTTCAGCTCAGCCCTTCACAGAAATGGCAAGATATTGCCAAGTGAACACTCCCCAGCACCTGTCATACAGTGTTTACAGGATACACTATTTATTGGGGTAAATGCATGAAAGATACACATATTAAGGAAGGAGATAGTTCATTTGGAAATATGTCATTGTTAATAGAAGCATGGCCTGTATCATTTAGAGCTGTATGTTTGAACAAGTTTATAGAGAGCAAGACATCTTGCTGCAGAGGAAAGAAAAATAGAATAAAAAAAGGAGAAACACAAATCAATTGCTCAATAGGCTGTGTTATGCACTACAGTATCCTAGACTCTTAATGTGGACCCAGTGTTAAATTGTCATTCAGGCCTTAATAGCAGGAGTTATTGCACTGCTGCTGAACAGCTTGAGGTGATTTCTCTCATTGACAGTGAAAATCCCATGGCTGACTAGGTCTAACTTCTGTTGACTGCTAGAATCAGTCAGTTCAGTCGCTCAGTCGTGTCTGACTCTTTGCGACCCCATGAATCGCAGCACGCCAGGCCTCCCTGTCCATCACCAACTCCCAGAGTTCACTCAGACTCACGCCCATCAAGTCAGTGATGCCATCCAGCCATCTCATCCTTGGTCGTCCCCTTCTCCTCCTNGACCTAGGTGTTAAGTCTGAACCAGCTGAGGTACAACTTCACTTTTCCAAAATCTGGGCCAGTCACATGCAGTCACAGGGGCAGAAACTCAGCAGCTTTGGAAAAGGTTGGTTGTGGGCAGTGAAACTCTCTGTAACAATGATCTTGACCAAAATTTAAGATGAAAAACAAGCATTGTCTTTCTCATCAGTGAAGCATTCACGGAGTGTATGTGTTGTGTCCTCGTGGAGTATGGACATATATTAAGCTTGTGTTTCCTAATTGGAAGGATATGTTCATTATGAATATGAATTTGGTCAACACTTTTTTTTTAAATGAAAAAAATTTAATAAACTTTTCCTAGGGATATACTTGGGGTGAAATTTCTTTCAGGATTACTGTGCCACGAAGTGGTCGATCCTGCGGGAACGCTTTGACCGAGGACTGTATGCCTCTCACGCTGACCTCCACAGGCTCAAGTAAGTCATGGACAGAGAGCCCAGGGTACGTTGAAGAAACTGTGTGTCCAGCCTTGGCCCCAGTCTACCTTTGCATCCTCATCAGTCCTTGCTCTTCCACATCTGCCCAGAGTCCTTTCAGTTGGATGGCAAAGACTCGCCCAAACATGTCTTGTAGTCTTGGACTCCGTTTCGGTTTTCCTTCCACCTGGGATTCTCCTGTGCATCTTTTGCCATTGATGCGCTACCCAGAGGTCAGAGGTCAGAGCTTTTTTCCTCTGTCCACTCAGCCCGGCTCCATCCCTCTCTCAGAGTCTCCAGAGCCCTCATTATGACTCTGGCACATTTATCATATTCTGTTTTGTTTTATAGGTATTTGTTGCTTTTTAAAAATCCTTTGCTTAACCACATTGGCTATATTATTATTTAGGATGATATCGTATTACTTGCTTAGCCCAGCACTTTGCAAAAGGCAAGCCTCATAAACATTTAAAATCATAGACTATCAGAGCCAAAAAGGACCCTCCCATGTTCTCATTATATAAAAAAGAAACTGAAGTTCAAAGAAGATGACTCTTGCTCAGTATTTATTCAGAAAGGAGTTAAATGATGGAAAGCTGGAGGGGAATTGTCTCTAATGGGCACCACATATTAAATTATATAGAGATCAGGTTTCATGGGCGAATCCATTTGACAGGTGAAAGGTGTGGGACAAGGAGTATAAACCAAGTGAATCAGCTGGAGATGCTGATTCGGCTCTCAGAGGACCAGCCTCGTGAAGCCTGCACACCCGCGTCGATCTCAGAGGGCAAGACCAGCCACACAGCTGCATTTGGACCAGTGCCTCAGTGCCCTTCATGTCTGTGCCATTTGCAGGTATCAGTGCTTCAAATCTGCCTGGATGTTTGAGGTGTTCCACAGGGGCTTCTCGTTTCCTGTCAACTACAGAAATTTAAAGACAGCCTTGCAAGTTTACGACAAGGAGGTGCAGTGGACTCTTGGAGCTATCCTCTACAGGACCCGCTTCTTACCCTTGAGGTAAGGCTGGGACTTTGGTAACAGAAATCCAGCCAAAGGTGCTCCTCTGCATCTGAGGGATCTTGGTAGCCGTGGGTGTGGGCATTTGGGGCGTTGTTAATGCTGGCTGTGGGCAGATTGGGAGCATGGCGGGGTTGGAGGGGTAGGGAGGGGGGCGTCTGACTTGGTCTTCCACACTGGTGCATCTTCCCCTCCCATTGTCATCAGCTGTCTGTTCCCTAGCCTCGACACAGAGGGTCCATTCCAGGGTCCTTAACCCTTATGGCCCCGGACACCTGCCTAAAATCTTGCTTTTAGTGCATAACATAAATGCATAAGTTTATAGAGGAAACTCTTTATTGCAATATGTTTACCAAACATTACAGAAGATAAACTTGTGATTTGTAGTGTATGTTCTTCCTTATTAGAACCTTAGATAGCAAGACCTGGCAGCAGGATTCATACTTTCTGGAATTTCAGTGTAGTGATACCTGTTGATAGTATTTTGAGGCATCTGCAGAACACCCCAGTGTGATGTAGAAGATCTGTGAGTTGCACTAGGAACTCGCATGTCCTGCTGACACTGTAGTGGTTCCCGTCTGCATTCACGTTCAGTGGAGATGCTGCATTGCAGCCAGTCATAAAATAAAGACGTGTCTTCCTCCCCTGTCACGTTCAGATCTGGCTCTCAGTTGACCCCCACGTCAGAACCCTGGTTCACAAATAAATGGATTAGCTGGTTTTGGTTTTGTTTTTCCCTTGATGCAAGTAAGCCTTGCCCAGCAGCACATTTAGCTGGGTTAACAGCAGAAACAGAAGTAGGTGTTCCTGATCACAAACATGTGCTTTGACTCCACATTGGCTTCTGTGTATTAGTGAAACACAGTTCTCACTTTCTCTGATTTTTGTTACCCAAACCAGAGTGTTGGTAACAGCTACAGATTTATGTATACACTTTCATGTGTTACTGTGTTCATACTCAGAACCACCCTCTGCCGGGCCACATTATCCTGCATTGTAGAGGTGAGGGAACTGGGTCTGGAAGATGCAGGTGACCATTTCTTTCTGCAGAGCCAAGTCCTAAACCAGGTCCCCCCTGCCCTGTCCCTGGGCACCACCACCTTGCATCTGCTGCCTGCCTAGTTAGCCGTCCTGCTTGTTCTTGTTCCCGGGGCAGAGACATCCAGCAGGAGGCCTTCCGGGCCAGCCATGCACACTGGCGGGGCTTCTCCTTTGTGTACAACCACTACCTGTTCTCCGGCTGCTTCCTGGTGGTCCTGCTCGCCATCCTCCTCTACCTGCTGCGGCTGCGGCGCATCCATCGGCGGGCCCCGCGCAGCGGCTCAGCCGCCACCGTCTGGCTGGAGGAAGGCCTTCCGTCCCAGAAGATAGCTGGTACCTTATGAACCGGACTCGGAGCCCCCGGAAGACTCTACAGTAAAAGCCATTTTGCCTCAGGGTTTCTCCTCTTCATTCTCACTTAGTTTTGTTTTTCCTTTTCCTTTTTGTTCCTTGAAACAAAACCAAACCCCACTGTTCGTAAACTCCGCTGTCCTAGAAGTATTGAGTCCAGCTGTTCTGTGTACAGCTTTGAATGGAGGAGTCAGGAAAAGGGAGCATCACTTCATTTTTGTTGCATAGACTGTCTGACAAAAATTACAAAGATTTTGGGTTGTAGACTGTCTGACAAAAATTACAAAGATTTTGGGTTGTTCTCTAAGGCATATTAGATTTTAAACAGATGCACTTTGATACTGGAGGAAAACAGCAGGCTGTCCTCTGTCAGGGGAGTTGGAACTGAGGGTGACGCTTTCACAGAACCAGAACACATTCTCACTGGACCGATCATCCCTGTTTCTGTCTCGAAAGCTCTCACCTAAAGAGGGAGACGCTTAGTTTTATTTATTGTTCAGGGCTCTTACTGTTTATTTTCTCTGCAGGTTTAAAAACCAGAACCATGTATATCCACAGTAGATAGGTATAGGCACCAAGAGGTAGCAGTTTTTAAAAATTGATAGGAAGAGACCTGAAAAAATGTGAAAATGACCAGAGTGCTGTGTGTGTGTGTGTGTGTGTGTGTGTGTGTGTGTGTGTGTGTGGGAGCGGGGGAGTGCAGTGCTGCCGCTTTTAAAAGCACACGCTTCAGAGTCCACTGTCGCATTTCATTTCATTTAGAAAAAAATCAGTCCTCGGTACCAGCCACAGGCAGTGACTTCCTTCATCCCATCTTTCAGCGCCCTTAGAACACTGTGTTTCTGACTGAGTTGGAAAAGTCATAGTTTCACTGGTTTTAATGTTAGCACTGGAGCTGGTGTCTGCCAACTGGCGTGTCCTTATTTCTCACTCATTTGTGGTTATTTAATTGTGCTCTGGTTTCTTCCTCCTGCAAGTTGGTATCCCTCCTCCCCTCGTGTTTCAGAGACTTGGCTTGACTGTTGTGGTTGAGGTGGTGCTGGCAGGGCTACTGTAAAGCCACGGGACTAAGAGAAAGAAGAGTCGACTCGCATTTTGAGGAAAACGGGTTTGACGTTCCAAACAAAAACCTAAAAAGGACAGCTGGATTAGTGTCTGTGAGGTGGGTGGGTTTTCACCTATTTATTTAGCTCAGAAACTCTGGACATTCTCATACACAGTTTTTTAGCTGATGGTGTGTGTGTGTGTGTGTGTACACACACACGCACACCCCTAGAGTATTTCTTAACTCCACAACAGGTAAATCCATCTAGTTGGTAACAGATTTATATTTTGAGAGTCATCAGCTGCTTTTTAAAAGAATCACTGATGAGAGAAAGAATTCAGGTTCTTAAGCCCTTATTTAATTTAGAAAAAAAATTGGATATTCATCTTGTCTAGTAATTACTTAAAAACCTGACATACTATATGTTGATAACTTAAAAGATTACAGATTTATGAAAGAAATGCAAATCCTCTGATCCTGCTCTTCAAAATGAATATTCTCACAATGGAAAAATTGTTGGTAGAAAGTTTGCCTCTCAGATATCAAGAAGGTTGGAGGAGCTAGATGGTGTCATAGCATCTCATGTGTAGAGAGACTTAGAGAGGATGGAGACAGGTGTCTCTCGAAAAAAATTCAGCCTCTGAAATGCTGATCTCCAGCTGTTTAATTCCTTGGTTACTGGTAATCACTGTTCTTTTTCAAGATGCAGCCACACCATGAGCTGTGTCATGAGTACCCCAAGGGTAGAGAGAGCTGGCATGCTTCTCCTTGACTTCTTAGAGGGGTTGCCCTGTGGACTGTAGGTGGTATTAGTGATGAACAAAAAGTAAGTTTACACGTTAGCTTTTCTACCACGAGCCATGTGGAGTAGTAAGGCCCTAACCTGCAGGATGAAAATTTCCCAGCACCTGGAATATGTGGTTTTGCCTTTCAGATCATGACAAGGATACGCTAGCACAGGTAGGTTTAAATGGGCATAAATTAAGACCTCCTATGGTAAACAGCCACTCTTTAGATAAAGGGTGCTAATGTGGTCCAGCTCTGTACGTTTGGGGAGTGCAGCAGAGACCAGCATGGAAGATGCAAGCTTGACATCCATCTGCCAGGACCTATCTCAGTCTCCAGAAGGAGTCCCCAGGTTAGGGTCCCAAGGCACAGTGGCCTTGTACTTTGCATAGTTTGGAGCTGTGTACCCCATCAAAGCAGACCCTTGGCAAGCCATCACCCACAGGGAAAATCTGGGAGACTCTTGAGCTGAGAATGTCTTTTCAATTTTTTTAAGGTCATTAAAGGAAAAGTAACCGATACACACTGGAGACTACATGTGACCTGTAGAGCCTCAGACACTTACTCAGTGTCCCTTTAGAGAGGACGTGTCAAGATTGGTTTTCTAAACCAGATAACATACTCTCCCCTCCCCAAACCCAAATTTGAAACATGCTGTTGAGGGGGTGGGCGCTCACTCTGCCCTGTTGTGACATCTGCAGGCACAGGAGGGGCCTAATTCTGAAAGCAAAGAAATAATGTCAATTAAGGGCTGGCCAAGAAGGCAGTAAAGTGTGAACACTTTTAGTGACAGAAAGCAGGAGAAATCAGACGGTGGGAGGGAACTTGCCGAAAGCCTCGCAAAGGGCAGTGTTCTGTGTTAGCTCTGTTTGGTGTAAAGATTCCTCAAGTAAACGCTTCTGTTCATTGTCCTACCTGTGCTGCTCCTTTTTAAAGCTCCAGAGAATGTTCTTGAAGATTTTGCAGTCCCTGCAACGACATCGCAGACTGATCGGTCCCAGTGGTTTTTGCACATTCTCACCCGAAACCACTGGCTTTTTGCAGCTCCCCACCCTGGAAGCTGGGGAGACCCCTTGCTCCCCGGTCACCATACCTGTGCACCCAGATGGGAAAGCTGTAGAGTACCTGGTGTTTAAATCTGAAACTCAGGCCTACATAGGATACTTCTCCATCTAAGAAGCATGCACCACTTAGCAAGAAACTCAAACAGGCAACTGCGTTTTCCAAGCTTTTTTTTTAAATCAGCTTTTGAATTCTGTGTGGTTACGTGCAATGAGTGCAGCAGAACTACCTATAAGTAAATTATTTAGTTATTTATTTCTCTTTCAGGGTTATGCCTTTTTGCAGTTTTTATTGATTGTCCTCTTCCGTAGTGAATGAGGTGACCAACCAAGGAGAATTCTGTGTTCTGTTACTAAGATTTTATTTCGAGGTTAGGAATTATACAAACTAAAGGAGCATCTCTAAATGTTTTTGATTTAAATGATGCTTTCCATTCAAAGAATAATTACCCTCGGGGAATTGTGCTGTTGTATCATTTTCTGTGTTTGGCAACCTCACCTTCCGACACTCCACACGGATGGGTGTTGAGAATAAAATGGAAGTTCATCTGGTGGCCCATAGATTCTGTGTGAGCTTGCTTGCTTGTGATTTTTAAAGAGATTTTCCTCTGATGGTTGAATCTTGTTACCTGTTAGAATGCTTAGTTGAACTTGAATCTCAATTCAGTAAAATAAATTGTCTGAGTCAACTACACACTCCATGCATTTGCTCTATTTGACAGGCATAGTATAGTGAGGCTCTGCTCTGTGTGATAGGGGGAGAGGTCCCAGGGTCCTTCTGCTGGAAACCCAAATATTTAATGAGTAGAAACATTCACCACAGTGTAATACTAAGCCATTCATCAACAATAAAGGCCATTGAAAGACTACTGTTTATAATATTGTCATTTTAAAGGACCCATTAACTATATCTCTGAGGGATGGGACGGTAAAGAATCTGCCTGCAATGAAGAGGCAGGAGACCTGGGTTCAGTCCCTGGGTCAGGAAGATCCCCTGGAGAAGGGAAAGGCAACCCACTCCAGTATTCTTGCCTAGAGAATCCCATGGGCAGAGGAGCCTGGTGGGCTACAGTCCATGGGGTCACAAAAGAGTCAGATAGGACTGAGCGACTAAAACACATTAACTCTGTATATACATAAAAGGAAATGATCAAACTTTGTGTATTTTTGTCTTACAAGTAGTAAAATAATTGCTGGGCTTATATTACACCATTTTGCAATTAGATCTAAGTTTAAAACCATTGGCTTTTTTCCAGAGAAGCATGAATCCCGTTTTAATTCCAGCAACTATTAGAAGCTACCCCTATTTTTCAGCTGTTTGAGAATATCTAAATAGGGCTGCAGGAGGAAGGGCCTGAGCCATAACCTGAAAATAGATGTTAGAGACAGATGGAAAGGAACAGGACCGGCTGTTAAGAACAACAAAAGCAGGGAAGGTTTGGGGGAGGCAGAACCAAGTGGGAATGTGTGGAGGGCAGTGAGTGCGGGGCAAGGAACCAGCCACTGAGCACAGGAAGGAATGGTGACGTTAAAACCTGCTTAAATAATTCTTGAGGCAATGCAGTGAATTTAGGCCTCTATGCCTGAGGATAAATAAATTATATCAAAGCCTTCTAGAGATGTCTACATTTTATTCCACTTCTCGGAAGAGAAATAAGTGCCTGTTTCCAGCAGACTGCCCTTGTTAGCAGACCTGCAAGGCAACAGTTGTGGGTTTTGGTTTTTCATCTGTTTCCGATCCCCATTGAGTCTGGAATGCACAAGTGGATCTTTTTTTTCATGCTGAGATCCCAAAATGCTAATGGGTTGCACAGAGGGGTTTGTGGTGCTCTCACTGTCCTGGGAGACAGGAATGTCCTCTCTGAGACAGAGTATCTTCTAACCGAAAGTCATCAAAGACACAGGCGCTTAGGCGCGCCCTTTCTCCCAAAGCCCAGTGTGTACAGATTGGGGCTTTGCCTGGAGCTGAGCCTCCCACCCAGAGGAAATCCTACACCCCAAGGGTCCTCCGCAGCCCCGTCCTGTGGGAGCCGGCTGGCCCCAGCCTGTGATCTGCCTGTTAACAGGAGGAGAGTTGATGGAGCTGTCACGTTTCCCTTTGGCGTCAGCAAGCTCCACTCTCCCTCCTGCTCTCAGCACATCCATTAAGGCTGACAAGAACCTGGCTGGAGGTCGAACTTCTTGGCCTATCTGCGCCCATCACCTTTGATCCTGTCTGGCAGGTGGATTGCATCCAGGCTCCAGACTTCACGGCCACTTAAACATTTCTGTCAACAGCCCCATTGTGTGTCCGAGAGCCAGACAAGAAGGCCTAGCCTTAAGACTTGCACCCTGAGGAAAGCCGCTGAAACCCCCTCGCCAAACAATGGTGGTGATGGGTGCAGAAGACGGACTTCTTGTTTAAACCAGAAACTCTAGGAAGAGAAGAGGATTATATTCGAGAAAAGGAGAAGAGGGAAAAGTTGGTCTGTGGCCAGGTTCACTGGAAGACTGAACACCCCCCTAATTCCCAGTGTGGGACGAACTCTTTCCCTGTATTATTTCTAGAGTCCCAGACTGGCTTTTCTCACTGTCCTCCTGGGTTTATAACTGATAATTTTGATACCATCTTCCACCCTTTTCGTGATAATGAGAGTTTGAAAGAGGCAAATTTGGAAGGATTAATCCTCCTTGTGCCTGTGATAACACGTGACTTAAACTGCAGGGACCAGGCACAGCACTTTCTTCTGAGAGTCCATCTCCACCTGGCACAAGCTTAATTCATTACCTAGATTTTAGATTCAAAAAAGACTGAGACACTCAAACATTTAATGGGCTCTACCCAGCCTTGTAAAGTTTGTTATTTAGGTCATGGCAGCAAAACAGAATTTTTTGGAAGTTCCTGGCCGTTGTCCATAATGTTCAAGTGACACTATCCTCTTTAGCCTTCTGTGGCTTCGTTGTCTATCAGTATATCTGCTCCATCCCTAAATCCCCTCGAATGTGGATCATGAAGGGTCTTGTGTTTACTTTCTGTATTGCTATGTTTTATGTCTAATCCAACAAAGAAAACCCCACACAGCACCTACTATTTCATAAATATTTGTAGTATAAGAAAAATGTTTTTCTTTGTCAAGGCAGTAGTAACTCTAGGTTCTAGGATTTGCAGTGTAAATCTTTTATTCAGTCTTTCTGGATGACAGAGTTTTATGCAAACTTAAAGCCATGTACAGTTTTACATTTTAAAGCTTTATGTAGAAAAACTTAGAAATAAATTCAAGTAATTTCCTTCCTTCTTTACCATGTAGTCTTGGGAAACAAAGGAAAAAGAATCCCTAAATTAGGTATTGATAAGTAGAGGTAAATTAAGATGGGTGTTTTACAAATTGCAGCTTGGAGAAAATTTCTGTATGTGATCGTATTGTAAGCATAGCTTCAGAATGTTTTTCCTTTTAAAATTGTCCTAAAGTTAATCATCTTTTAAATCCCACCCCCAAGCACCAAATGCAAGGGAAGGGTAAGGATGGATTTAGCTCTATCAAAGATAAGAGTTTCTGTTCAACAGCCATCACAGTCAAAACTAACAGGTGGCAAACCTAGAGGGTATTTGCAGTGACTAAAACTGGAAAGGGATTAATATATATTATAAAAGGTTTTTTTTGGAAATCAGCAAGAAAAAGGAAAGCCCAAAGAAAATTGGGCCATGAGAAGAGCTTCCTGGTGGTGCAGTGGTTAGGACTCGGTACTTTCACTGCTGTGGCCCTGGGTTCAATCCCTGGCCAGGGAACTAAGATCTCCCAAGCCACACGGCACGGCCAAAAAAGGAGAAAAGAAAAATAGGCTATGAATGACCCACAGAAAGGGGAGCTGAATGACTAACACGAAGGGAGAAACTAGACCAGGAGTCAGCAGAATTGTTCTCCAAAGGGCCAGATAGGAAATATTTTCGGTTCACAGCCCATATGAATCCTATCCAGAACTTACTTCACTGTGCTTTTTGTTGTGTGAAATGAGTCATAGACAACATGTTAGTGAGCTTTTCGTCTTTACAGGAGGTGGATGGCAGGCCAATCCCACCCATGGACAGTATTTGCCAGCCCCTCCTCTAGACACTGCACTCTGCTGGGTGTAATGTTAGAGAAGGTCATCCCACCTCTACGTACCATCCTCTGCCTTTAATTTCCTTCCACTCAAGAGTTACCCTTATTTCTGCTTCCTACCAACTGCTACTTAGATGTCCCACTGAACACACCTCCTCCCCCATACCTTTTTCCTCTGAGCACTTTCTAACTCAGACCAGAAACCTGCATGTCATTCTAGAGTTTTCTTATGACCCCCTTTCTGCATGTGTGAAAGTAGAAATGTTAGTCATTCAGTCATCTTCGACTCTTTGAAACCCTATGGATTATAGCCCACCAGGCTCCTCTGTCCTTGGAATTCTCCAGGCAAGAATACTGGAGTGGATTCCCATTTCCTTCTCCAGGGGATCTTCCCCCACCCAGGGATCTAACTTGGGTCTCCTGTATTGCAGGCAGACTCTTTACTATTTGAGCCACCAGGGCAGTCCCTCTGTATGTAATAATCACCAGTCAAGTATCAGAGTCACCATTTTCTTGGATGTAAGTTTCTAGGTGCAGCCTCAGCCTGCCTATCCTGGTAGCATCCTCTGAGAACCCCATGGCAGGTGTTGCAGTCCACCTGCTATCCAGCTGCAGAAAGAGATTTCGCCACCTAGTGGCTGCTCTAACCCTTGTCTTTCTCTGAGGACCTGCCCTTTGGAAGAAGCAGTGTATCCTTTGCAACGGAATCACAAACTAAAAGTACATTTTATCACTGTAAGTCCAGAAATATCCCATGAATCATACAAAGTGAGAGAGATCTAAGTCTACCATTAGCGGGAAACCAGAGGTGTGATAATGCGGCCAACTGGCTCCTTGGGTAACTGGCTCCCTGTGAATCCCTGGCCCCTCCTCTGGTTGTTTCCACTGCTTGCTCGTTAGAGCAGAGGGTGTCCTGAGGCCTGTAGAGCCAAAGTCTAAAGTCCTGGAAAGAAGGACAAACTCACTCTCACACATGGGTCCTAACAGGGGTGGTATGAAGTGAGTGGCAGGTAGGGAAAAATTCACTTCAGATCAACCCATTGGAATAGCAGGTAGTTTCCTGTGGTTGCCATTGGGTTTCCCGATGGCTCAGCAGTAAAGAATCTGCCGATAAAGAGACAGAGGAGACTCAGGTTCAATTCCTGGGCCAGGAAGATTCCCCTGGAGAAGTAAATGGCAACCCATTCTGAGTCTTCTTGCCTGGAAAATCCCATGGACAGGGGGGCCTGATGGGCTATAGTCCATAGGGATCGCATAGAGTCAGACACTACTGACCACCAGCTTGGTGCTCTTTCCAGCTTTCCACGATCTCTCCTATAGCTGCCGTAGCAAATTACCACACATTTGGGTGGCTTAAAACAACAGAAATGTATTCTCTCAGTGTTGGGAGCCCAGCGGTCCAAAGGAGTCAGTAGGGC
Source organism: Neotragus moschatus (assembly GCA_006410615.1). NCBI lineage: Eukaryota > Metazoa > Chordata > Mammalia > Artiodactyla > Bovidae > Neotragus > Neotragus moschatus. Next base: position 281,836 of record SJYA01000253.1, read on the forward strand.
GAGGCTCCCCACTGGAGAAGAGCCTTAGTGGGGAGGCTCCCTGCTTGAGCATCCGAGTCCCTGGATCCATCCAGGCTTCCAATCAGTCTATTCTTGAATCTCCCCCCTGCCCCTGCTTCCCTGTTTCATGAGCCAGTATGCTTCTTTTTGCGCCTAAGAAAGCTCAAGTTCGTAAGCCTGTAATTTCCGCTTGGAATTAAAAGACCACTGATGACCACAGTAGGTTCCCCTTGCCATGCAATTCTGAGGTCACCTCCCCATTGTTAGGCCACATTTCACAGGCTGAGGGCACAGTCCCCTTCACAAGAGTACTCTCACTTCAGACACTAGCTGCAGGTTCCAGGGTCCCCAGGCCTCTACATTTCTGACCAACTGGGTACAAATTTGAGGGCTCTCATGATACCCTCAGGTTCGAGAATTCTCTAGAATGACTCACAGAACTCCACAGTTACAGTTGCAGTTTCATTATAAAGGATACAAATCAGGACCAGCCCAATGAATAAACATATGAGACAAGGAAGGTCTGGGAGGGTCCAAAGTGAGCAGTTTTCATGTCTTCAGGACCCATCACCCACCAGGCAGGAAGCCTTGCTGGCCAGAACTTTTATTGGGGTTTCATTATATACACTGGAGAAGGCAATGGTAGCCCACTTCGGTACTCTTGCCTGGAAAATCCCATGGATGGAGGAGCCTGGTAGGCTGCAGCCCATGGGGTCGCAAAGAGCTGGAAATGGCTGAGCGACTTACTTCACCTTCACTTTCATGCATTGGAGAAGGAAATGGCAACCCACTCCAGTGTTCTTGCCTGGAGAATCTCAGGGACGGGGGAACATGGTGGGCTGCTGTCTATGGGGTCGCAGAGACGCGGACATGACTGAAGCGACTTAGCAGCAGCAGCAGTGTTATATAAGCATGATTGACTGAGTCCTTGGCTACACAGTGATTCAATCTCTAGGCCTCTTCCCAGAGGTTGGGAAGTCAGATTGATGTCACATAGCCTAAAATCCCAGCCCTTTAATCACATAATTGGTCTTTCTGGAGTGGCAAGCCCCAATCCTGAAACTATCCAGGGGCCACCATGAGTCACCTCAGCATAAACTCAGGCATGACTCTGGCGACCCACCATGAATAACAAAGAAGGGGACCCACCATGAATAACAAAGACACCCCTATCACTGGGGAAATGCCAAGGGTTTAGAAGCTTTCTGTCCAGGCCGAGGGATGAAAAGCAGACAAATTCTTTTTTTTTAAGTGAATAGTTTTTTTGTTTTTTTGTTTTTTTTTAATTTATGTTGGCTGCACTGGATCTTCATTGTGGACCACATGCTTCTCCAGTCGCAGTACATGAGCTATACAGCCTGCAGGCACACTAGTTGCAGTGTGCCTGCTTAGGTGAGGCACGTGGGATCTTAGTTCCCTGACCAGGAATCGAACTCCGGCCCCCTGCACTGAGAGTGTGGAGGGAAGCTTCACACTGGTCTAGGGAACATTCTTTTTGCACTTAAGAGAGCTCAAACTGGTGAGTCTGCAATTTCCAGTTGCAATTAAAAGAACATTGATGACTCTAGACCCCCAGAAAAGTCCCCAGACAAATTCTTTATTAAACAATCCTCAACACACGTGCGCGCGCACACTCTGAAAAAAATCTGCAGTTAACACAATGCAGCTAATCACTGAAAAGCATCTGTACTCTCTGTGTTCCTCAACCAAACTGACAGGACTTGCTTTGTCCTGACTTTGCAGGGGACCAGTGAATGTGTCTGTAAAAACACAAACACTGAGAGAGGTATGAACCTTTGATTTTCTGAAAGGAGAGAAGTCAGGAGGTGACAGCAAGTGAGAGGTTGGGTAGGGAAGCCATGCAGACAGCAAGGCCAGCTTTGTGCTTGCCCCTCAGGACTTCCTGGCCTCCGAGAAATCCAGCCACTCATTCCACAAGTATTTATTAAACAATGGTACTTGAAATAGCAGTGGACAAAATAAGGAAAATAAGAAAGCAAGCTCTGCCACCGTGGAGCTTACATTCCAGCAGAGAAGAAAACAAATGAATAATGTACAATGTATGGTCCAAGGCTTAAAGGCTAAATGGAGAAGTAGCATAGTGGATAAGGTGAATAGGAAATGCCAGAGAAGTAGAGAGGGGGGAGGGAAAATATTACAGTCAAGAAAGTCCTCCCAGAGAAGATGGCACTGGAACAAAGTCTATTTTTGTTGTTTGTTTATTGTTGTCCAGTTCCAACACCACAGTAAAAAGGGACCTGCAAGTTCCATGTTACACAGCAAAAACAGGCCCCTGTGTCCCCGTTCCCACCCTACCCCAGACCTGTGTGCTTGCCTGCTAATTTCCTTCAGTCATGTCTGACTCTTTTCGACCCCACGGACTATATAGTACACCAGGCTCCTCTATCCATGGGATTCTCCAGGCAAGAATACTGGAGAGGATTACCATGCCCTCTTGCAGGGAATCTTCCCAACCTAGGGATCGAACTGGTGTCTCTTATGTCTCCTGCATTTGCAAGCAGGTTCTTTACCACCTGGGAAGCCACTCTCCCCAGACCTACTCACAGGATAAATACACATTATAAATGTTTTTAAACAAAGCAGAACTAATAACAAGTGATCAGGCAGCAACAGTGATTTGGAAAATTAAATGTCAATTTTAAATGGTGAGTGAGTAAATATTGTTCAGTCATGTCCAACTCTTTGTGACCCCATAGACTGTAGCTTGCCAGGTTTCTCTGCCTATAGAGTTCTCCAGGCAAGAATACTGGATTAGGTAGCCATTCCCTTCTCCAGGGGATCTTCTCAACCCAGGGATCAGACCCAGGTCTCCCACATTGCAGGAGGATTCTTTACTGACTGAGCCACAAGGGAAGCCCAAGAATACTGGAGTGGATAGCCTATCCCTTCTCCAGGGGATCTTCCTGACTCGGAATCAAATCGAGGTCTCCTGTATTGCAGGTGGATTCTTTACCATCTGAGCTACCAAGGAAGCCCTTGTAAATGGTAAAAGTGTCAGAAATCCAAGACCAACAAAGTGAAGATTCTGTGCAAAATGGTCCTTCTAAATTTTAAGACACCTATCACCAATCAACACATAAGAACACACACCACCAGATATCACACGACAGCCTGGATCTTCAGTGGGAACTCCACCCCTCCAACAGCAGGCAGTCTACCCGGCCCCAAAGGGCTTGGTGAGTTTCAGAAGGAGAGGGCTTTAGGAGCCTCCTTGGTGGCCTAGTGGTTAAGATTTTGCCTTCCAGGGCAGACGGTGTGGGTTCGATCCCTGGTCAGGGAGCTAAGATCCCACTCACATCGCAACCACAAAACCAAAACATAGAACAGAAGCAACATTGTGACAAATTCAATAAAGACTTTTAAATGGTCCACATCAAAAATTTAAAAAAAAAAAAAAGGAAGCCTTAGAGCTCTCATGCCTACCTCCTTCTTCCACATTCTGCAGAACAACCAGAGAAAAGAAGGATGTGCAATTTCCCTCCTGCCCTCCTCTCTCAAAGGGGTGGGTGTGGGTGGAGGGAGGTGAATTGGCCATAGATGGAGCTGAGGCCTTTGCCCTGTGGCAAGTGAATCACTTAAGAATGGTTGTGCTTCTGTCCTTGGAATGGGACGTATTTGAATGGTTTCCAGTGTAAAAGTTACTGGAATCAATCAAGAGAGGGGACTGGGGTAATTGGCCAATGCTTTGGGTGCCCATATCCAAACAGCAACGCACTGAGGATTAGGACTTCAACATACGAATTTAGCGGGATGCAATCCAGTCCACAGCAGCGTTCCTGCCCTTGGGATTTGGACCTTTTTGCGGAACCATGACTTTCTTGGAAACTCCCACCCTCCCAGATATTTAAAATAAGCCAACTGCCTTTGTGAGCTCTTGGGGGCCTTCTCTTTGGGAGTGGGAGGCTAGTGACAGATGGATTCTTGCTTTCGCTCTCTCCCCCAGAGTGCTGAACTGGTTCTGGGCACGTAGGAACCTAATAAATACCAGCAGTTGGGATGGACCAGAGTCAGGCTGTGTCCTCAGCCAACCCTGAGCAACCTGGGCAGGCGCTACAGAGCACCGGGAACCCGCAGGGCTTTGCTGGGCTGTGGCCAGAGCAGGGGCCCTGCCAGATGCCAGCCCATCACTAGGCAGAAAAACTCCCATTTTTGTCTGGTGTGCTGCGCTCTCTCCCTGCTCTAGCTGCGTCTTCGAGACAAGGTGGTCAGAGCTGGCAGAAGCCAGGTGTCTGGGAATGAGATTTAGACTGATTTTTTTTAACTTTTTTTTTCCTTCTAAATGACTGTACAAGGTGAAAGTCTCCATCTTCTCTCAGTGGGAGACTTTCTGGGGGAGGGGCCGTGTGGGGAGTGAGGGGAACAGCAAAATTATAATGTGGGCAAAGTTGGTCTTTGGAACCTGCCATCCCATGCTCTATGGCTTTGCCAAATTTCCAGGGTCCACTCTGTGTCCAACCCCACCCCGCCTGTTCCCAGATGTCCTAGGGCAACGCCTTGAACAAGTATTAAGCTGGTTCCCCAGGTCTGTGTCTTTCTCTCAGCACCACCACCTGGCCCAGCCTGGACCACCCTCCCACTTCCTCCCTCTCTGTCTATCCTTACCCTCCTCTCTCCCTCTTCCCCCCATGCATACCCCCTCCCCAGACTCCACATGCTCCCCCTGTTCCCCAGGACTCTCCAATCCCTCTGATCTCTGCTCATTGCCTAGTGCCAGGCATTTTGACCTGAATCTCACACTGCTTTGTCTGGTTATTTAGTATCTGTGTGGTTTTCTCTCCTAAATCACAACATAAGCCCTAAGGCACAACGTAAGCCTAGTACAAGAACTGCATCAAATTTTATTTATTCCTTGAACCTATCCCTCTTCCAAATCCTGGTCATTTTACACACACACACACACACACACACACACACACACACACACTGAGACAAGAAGGTATGATAGAACTCTAGTTGCTTTATGCAAACTGTTCAGAAAATAAAAAGACAAGCTGTAGACTGGGAGAAAAATCTTTTCAAAATGCATATCTGACAAAGGATTGTTTCCAGAATACACAAAGCCCTCTCAACAATAAGAAACTCAACAATAAGAAAATAAACAACCCAATTAAAAAGTGGAGGAAATACTTGAAAAGATGACTCAAAGGATGACCCAAAAAGACAGGCAGATGGCAAATAACCATATGAAAAGATGCTCCACATCATAAGTCAATAGAGAAATAAAAATTAAAATGACAATGAGATACCACTGTGTACTTATTAAAATGGCCAAGATCCAGAACACTGACAACACCAAATACCAGTAAAACTGAAGCAACAGGAACCCTCATTCATCATTGCCTGATGGGATGTGAAATAGTATGGCCACCTTGGAAGACGGTTTGGCAGTTTCTGATAAAACTAAATGTATTCATTATCCCCCCACAATTACCCTGTTTTATGTGACTTTTCCCTCCAATTGTTTTTACTGTGGTAAAATACACATCATACAAAATGTACTATCTTAAACTTTGACATGCACATGTATGTGTGCTAAGTTGCTTCAGTTGTGTCTGACTCTTTGTGACGCTATAGCCCTCCAGACTCCTCCGTCCATGAAATTCTCCAGCCAAGAATACTGGAGTGAGTTGCCATGCCCTCCTCCAGGGGGTCTTCTGTCCAGTGATACTAAATACATTGACAATGTTATCCACCCATCACCATCATCCGTCTTCATAACCCCCTTAAACCATCTCATAACTCCACCTCCTTCATCTTATAAAACTGAAACTCTATACCCTTTATTAATGACTTTCTGATCCCCTTAGCCCCTGTCAACCATCATTCTACATTCTCTTTCTATGATTTTAACCCCATAAGTATCTCATAAAAGTAGAATCATATATATTTGTCTTTTTGTGACTGACATTCATTTAGCATAATGTCCTCAAGATTCATCTAAGTTGTAGCATATGTAAGAATTCTTTTGAAGGCAGCATAATGTTCCATCCAAAGTATAAGCCATTTAAACTAAACTTACTATTACCATGTGATTCAGCAATTGTGCTGAATTTATTTATCCAAATGAGTTGAAAACTTATGTCCACACAAAAACCTGCACACACATGTTTATGACAGCTTTATGCAGAAATGTCAAAACTTGGAAGTAGGCAAGATGTCCTTCAATAGGTGAATGGGTAAATAAACTGTGATACATCCAGACAATGGAATATTATTCAGCAATAAAAAGGAATGAGCTGTTAAGTCATGAAAAGACATGGAGAAACATTCAATGCATATTACTACATGGAAGAAGCTGATCTTAAGAAGTTACATACTATCTGATTTCATCTATATTGTTACTGAAAGGTGTAGGGTCCTGCTGTTTGGTGCTCAAAAGCCAGTGAACAGGCAGAGTTGGTGGAAAGTTTGCTTTGCTTCAGATGCTGGCAGCTGGGGAGGAAGGGCAGACGTCTGTCCAAAGGCTGACTGCCCGTCACTGACAAGCAGGGGGTTAAGAATTTTTACAGGCTGAGGGAGGGAGCTATCTGCAGAAACAGCAGAGTCGGCTCTGACAGTCATCTTGAAACTGGTCATGTGGTGGTCTGACAAGTGTCATCTTGATTGTTTTAGGTTCAGTTAATCTTCATTCCAGGGTCCGTTTCTTTTCATTTCCTTGAGGCCAGTTCTTAGAATTGTGGCGGCTTATGTCATGGCTACAGTCTAGTCATCGTGTCCACCTGGTGGGGGTTTCAGTATCTGTAAGACAGCTCACAGGCAATGGTTCAAAACATTATCCATGGCCCTTGAGAAGGAGCTAAAGGTCCTTGACTATGCTTAGTGACTACACTATTGTTATTATTTTATCTCCTCTGACTGTTTTCCTTTGTTTCTGCATTTTCTCATTTCTCTGATTACACTTATCCTTTGACTAGAGTTTTCCACAGACAAAAGGCAGGCAGAGGACATGGGGGCGGGGCAAGTGCCGTAGTGTCCTGCTGTGTTTCAATATGACACACTGAAGAAGGCAAAACCCTGGAGACAGTAAAAGGATCAGTGGTTTCCAGGAGGGAGGGTGGGGAGTGATTAACACATAATGGGGGACAAAGAACGAATAGTCATCCTAGAAAATAGACTGTGTGAATGAAATTATATTTTTAAAATATAAAACCAGTATATGGATAGAACACTGCAGATGTCTGGATCTAAGAACGCCAGATAGAAGGGCCTGATAGATATTCAGCCAACAGAAGACCACTGGAATATGTGAATATTCTGCCTGGGGAATCCTCTGCCTGGGGAAAAGGCAGAGGCACCCTAACCACTTGTGACAATTGTGTTTCTGAGCTGACTCTCCAGGGTTTTGAAGACCTCAATCTGGATCCGTTTTCAGAGCTGCTGCTAACCTGCCAAGGGACAGTGATCCCGTCAACAGCCCTATGGGTTTCTAGATTCACATCGGAAATCAGATGATTGCCCCAGATGTTCTCTAAAACCCCTTGGTTTATAAGGTGCTGCAGAGCCCAAGAGCTCAGTGCTGTGCAAGACATTGACCACTAGGGGGCACTGCCTCCTAGGAGGAAGCAGAAGTTGTTCCCTAATATCTTGCCTGTAGTGTACACGTTCATTAAAAGTAGTTGTGATATATCATAGATCAATGGAATAGAAGAGAGAGCCCAGAAATAAATCCACCCACTTATGGTCAACTAAGATTGCCAGGATAAATATCAATAACCTCATTTATGCAGATGACACCACCCTTATGGCAGAAAGCGTAGAGGAACTAAAAAGCCTTTTGATGAAAGTGAAAGAGGAGAGTGAAAAAATTGGCTTAAGGCTCAACATTCAGAAAACGAAGATCATGGCATCCGATCCCATCACTTCATGGGAAATAGACGTGGAAACAGTGTCAGACTTTATTTTGGGAGGCTCTAAAACCACTGCAGATGGTGATTGCAGCCATGCATGAAATTAAAAGATGCTTACTCCTTGGAAGAAAAGTTATGATCAACCTAGATAGCATATTCAAAAGCAGAGACATTACTTTGCCGACTAAGGTCCGTCCAGTCAAGGCTATGGTTTTTCCTGTGGTCATGTATGGATGTGAGAGTTGGACTGTGAAGAAGGCTGAGCGCCGAAGAATCGATGTTTTTGAACTGGTGTTCGAGAAGACTCTTGAGAGTCCCTTGGACTGCAAAGAGATCCAACCAGTCCACTCTGAAGGAGATTAGTCCTGGGATTTCTTTGGAAGGAATGATGCTAAAGCTGAAGCTCCAGTACTTTGGCCACCTCATGCGAAGAGTTGACTCATTGGAAAAGACTCTGATGCTGGGAGGGATTGGGGGCAGGAGGAGAAGGGGACGCCAGAGGATGAGATGCCTGGTTGGCATCACTGACTCGATGGGTGTGAGTCTGAGTGAACTCCGGGAGTTGGTGATGGACAGGGAGGCCTGGCGCGCTGTGATTCATGGGGTCGCAAAGAGTCAGACATGACTGAGCGACTGAACTGAACTTATGACAAAGGAAGCTAGAATATACAACAGATAAAATACAATTTTTTCAATAAATGATGCTGGGAAAATTGGACAACTCCATGTAAAAGAATGAAATTGAAACATTTTCTCACATCATACACAAAAGTAAACTCAAAATGGATTAAAGACCTGAATGTAGGACTTCCCTGGTGGTCCAGTGGCTAAGACCCTTGGCTGTCAATGCAGGGGGCCTGGGTTTGATCCCTGGTCAGGGAACTAGATCCCACATGCTACAACTAAGACCTGGATGCTGCTGCTGCTGCTAAGTCACTTCAGTCGTGTCCGACTCTGTGAGAACCCATAGATGGCAGCCCACCAGGTTCTGCCATCCCTGGGATTCTCCAGGCAAGAGCACTGGAGTGGGTAGCCATTGCCTTCTCCAGTGCATGAAAGTGAAAAGTGAAAGTGAAGTCGCTCAGCTATGTCGGACTCTTAGCGACCCCATGTACTGCAGCCTACCAGGCTCCTCCGTACATGGGATTTTCCAGGCAAGAATACTGGAGTGGGGTGCCATTGCCTTCTCTGAAGACCTGGCACAGCCAACTAAATAAAATAAATATATCTTTAAAAAAAAATCTGAATATAATACTGGAAACCATTAAACCCGTAGAATAAAACATAGGTGGAATACTCTTTGACATAAACCAGTGCAATCTTTTTTGGATCTGTCTCCTAAAACGAAGGGAAAAGGCCAAAAAATAAACAAATGGGATCCGATTAAGCTTAAAAACTTTTGCATAGCAAAGGAAACCATTGACAAAACTGAAAGGCAGCCTATTGAGTGGGAGAAAATNAATTTAAATAAGCAGGGTGACAATATACAGCCTTGACGTACTCCTTTTCCTGTTTGGAACCAGTCTGTTAGAATACTTGGGCCCACATCTGAAACACTCCTTTAGCAATTAAATAAAATAACACTATATTACAGCTCTAATTATTAATGAATTCCATATTGTGAACCTTTACCAGAAATAATTCAGTGTAGATTACATGTATTTTATGTACCAACTTGACCCTAGGCTTCACCTTATTTTACTTATTCTAAGTTACCCTCCGGAGAAATCTGTATTCAGGTCAAGAAACAATAGTTAGAACTGGACATGGAACAACAGACTGGTTCCATATCAGGAAAAGAGTACATCAAGGCTGTATATTGTCACCCTGATTATTTAATTTATATGCAGAGTATATCATGTGAAATACTGGGATGGATGCACAAGCTGGAATCAAGATGCCAGGAGAAATATCAATAACCTCAGATATGCAGATGACACCACCCTTATGGCAGAAAGTGAAGAGGAACTGAAAAGCCTCTTGATGAAAGAGGAGAGTGAAAAAGTTGGCTTAAAACTCAGCATTCAGAAAACTAAGATCATGGCATCTGATCACATCACTTCATGGCAAGTCGATGGGGAAACAGTGGAAACAGTGTCAGACTTTATTTTCAGTTGCTCCAAAATCACTGCAGATGGTGACAGCAGCCATGAAATTAAAAGACACTTTCCTCAGAAAAAAAAAAATTTATGACCAACCTAGACAGCATATTAAAAAGCAGAGACATTACTTTGCCAACAAAAGTGCATCTAGTCAAAGTTATGGTTTTTCCAGTGGTCATGTATGGATGTGAGATTTAGACTATAAAGAAAGCTGAGTACCAAAGAATTGATGCTTTTGAACTATGGTGTTGGAGAAGACACTTGAGAGTCCCTTGGGCTGCTAGGAGATCCAACCAGTCCATTCTGAAGGAGATCAGCCCTGGGATTTCTTTGGAAGGAATGATGCTAAAGCTGAAACTCCAGTACTTTGGCCACCTCATGCGAAGAGTTGACTCATTGGAAAAGACTCTGATGCTGGGAGGGATTGGGGGCAAGAGGAGAAGATGTGTATAAGAGACAGCTGTACATTGGAGTGGGTTTTTTGGTTTTTACTCTGCTGTGTAGCTTACAGGATCTTAGTCCCTCAACCAGGCCACAGCTGTTAAAGTGCCAAGTCCTAACCACTGGACTTGGAATTTCCAGGGTGGTTTTGTTTGTTTGTTTGTTTTTAATGTGTACAATAACACTTTGGAATAAGTGATATTTCTATTTTACATTTGCAGAAATGATGGTTGGGGGAGATGAAGAAGCTGGGACTCTAACTTANTCTGAGTGAACTCCGGGAGTTGGTGATGGACAGGGAGGCCTGGCGTGCTGTGATTCGTGGGGTCACAAAAAGTCAGACACGACTGAGCGACTGAACCGAACTGAACGGAACTAAATGGGTAAAAGATTTCAGGTACTGGTGAGCCCTGGATTCATCCATACCTGTATATGCTCATCACTTCAATTATGAGACCGCCAGCCTTCACAGAATACGAGTGTTGAGACATTCAGAGTCAGAGGCAGGATGCAGAGAAATTTTGGCTTTCATTAATTTTAATAATTTCAGTACTGTTTCCTCCATGCTATTTTGGCTATGACTCTGCAGGCATTAACTTGAGAATAAATTGATGAAAAACACCTAGTTTTAGTTTCCAACTTTCCTAATCTGAAATGCTTACAATGAATACTTAGATAAGAATTAATATGTATGAATTACTCAAAGAAAGTTTTCAAAAAATATCAGCAGTCAGACAAGCCGTCACATAAAGCATGTGGAGTTTGATATCAGATGGTACTGGTGCAAATTCTAGCTGTGCCATTTGTTAGCTGTGTGATCTTGGGCTGATTATTTAACTTCACTGAGCCTGGGTTTCCAAGTCTATTTAAGAGAGATTAATCTGTTAGGAACATTGTAAGGATTAGTGATAATGTTAAACACAGGGAGCTCGTAGGTAAGATTATGGGCTCTGGAGCCAGGCTACCTGGGTTTGAACCCTGGCTCTGCACTTTACTAGGTGCGTGACCTTGGACATGTTACTTAATCTCTCTGTCCTCAGTTTCTTTATCAGTTAAAAGGGAGTGATGGAAGTTCATATCTCATAGTGGTTATTAGTTAATATTTACATACTTCTAAGAACAGTGCCTGGTACATAGTTAGTACTAGTTAAGTGTTTGTTAAATAAATTGTTAATTAAAATTCCTGGCAAATGTAAACAGTAAAAGGTATTTGTATTCGATGTATAATTGATTCCATGTGAAAACAAATCTTAAAAATTGATAGCCATATAACCCCCCCCACCATGTCTTTTTAATTACCAAGACTTAAAGTCTTATCAATACAAATCCAGAGGTACAAGGAAAGTTTATCATTTATATTCTAAATTGTTTCTGCTTGATGCAAATTAATATATTTTCCTAAGAGGGACCTTCAGTGTAATTAGTTGTGTGTAATAAGCCTAATAAATCTAACCCGTGCGTCACAGGTCTCTTGTCTTTCCCCCAAGAGGAATACTTCCTTTCTGAACTGCCCTGTAATCTATAAGTAGCCCGTCATGTCTCCTGATTGCTTCTAGCAATCTTCCTGCTTACTGGAAGAACTGGAGATCAGATTTCTGTATATATAATTCTGGTTTTCTGCCCTGGAACCAAAAAAGGGTGGGATAGGCTAAAACAGGTTTTGTTAGTGAAGTATTTATTAAAAGTCTTCCATTTGTTATCCCCCTGCCACTAGTATTATGTAAAATGTGCAGAGAGCTTTGCATCAGCAGACAGAGTTGAGGCCTTGTCTTTATCCTTAAAGCCTGCTTAGCCCTGGCCACGCATTAAGCCTGGAACATGGAAGGTGGCTCAAAGGCTTCTGCTTCCTTTTGTCTTGTTTCTCCCCTCTTCATCTCCTTCCTCCTCCCCACTCCATTTTGGGCTAAGGAAGAGTGTTTAATTCACTTCTCAGCTCACTAAACTCTCTCACTGGACAAATAGATGCCTCACTGTGGTCAGCAGGATCATGTTTCATGTCAGCTGTGATGATTGTTCTTGTGTCCTCCTGTCAGGTAGGGAGGGGGTGACTGATGTTTGGAAGTGAACTGTGCAGCTGGCCTTCTCTTGCCGGTGGGCAACAAAATACACATTGACGTCAGCAATGGCTGATTGGCATTCAGTTTGTGCAGTGGGTCCAGTTTGGCTCCACACTCTACTACCTTTCATTTGTCAGCTTTCATTTCCTCATAATTGTCTTCTTCTCTCCTATTATAATAACTGCAAAAGACATGTAACTTTTCAGCAAGACTGGATATCTGAATTCTACTGGCAATTTTAGAAACAAGGATAAATTTAACACTAAAGCCATCTGCTTCTCTGTAGGGGGATTTTTAAAATTATAAATTAGACATTATAACACACTATTGGAGATTAAAAGTTGCCTGGGTTGTGTTGATTCCTGGAAATCATTTACTTTTTTTCTTAGCTTGAAGACTGGTCTTCAATGTTTTGGTTACTTTTTTTCTTTTTTAAAAAAATGACTTGAAATAGTTTACCTAAGGTCTTCTATTAGTCTTTGTCATGTAAATATTAAATCCTGAAAGTATTTAGTAATTCTATTTCACAACAATAAACAGTGACAAGCTGTTCAACATCTTCCGTATCTTTTTCACAATGTCTGTTTTATTCTTTATGTCCTGACTACTGGAAGAGTGGTCAGAGGACCAGCATGAGCATCACTTTGGAGCCTGTTAGGACTACAGACTCTCGAACTCCCCTACCCCAGGCCTACTGAATCAGAACCACATTTCAGCGGTTCCCCAGGTGATTTGTATGCATGCTAATATTTGATCTGTTTCACTCTGACAGTATTCACTAATGTGCTTTGTTCCCATCAGACAGTAATCATCAGAATCAGCTTATTTACTCTTTGTTCAGTTCAGTCACTTAGTCGTGACTGACTCTTTGCGACTCCATGGACTGCAGCACGCCAGGCCTCCCTGTCCATCACCAGCTCCCGGAGCTTGTTCAAACTCATGTCCATTGAGTCAGTGATGCCATCCAACCATCTCATCCTCTGTCATCCCCTTCTCCTCCCACCTTCAGTGATTCCCAGCATCAGGGTCTTTTCACATGAGTCAGTTCTTCGCATCAGGTGGCCAAAGTATTGGAGTTTCAGCTTCAGCATTAGTCTTTCCAGTGAATATTCAGGACTGATTTCCTTTAGGATGGACTGGTCCAAGGGACTCTCGAGAGTCTTCTCCAATACCACAGTTCAAAAGCATCAGTTCTTCAGCACTCAGCTTTCTTGATAGTCCAAATGTCATATCCATACATGACCACTGGAAAAACCAAAGCTTAGACTACACGGACTTTTGTTGGCAAAGTAACGTCTCTGCTTTTTAATATGCTGCCTAGGTTGGTTGTAACCTTTCTTCCAAGGAGCAAGCGTCTTTGAATTTCATGGCTGCAGTCACGATCTGCAGTGATTTTGGAGCCCAGAAAAATAAAGTCTGTCACTGTTTCCACTGTTTCCTCATCTATTTGCCATGAAGTGATGGGACCAGATGTCAGGTTGCTTACTCTCTTTGTAAGGTCTTGTTATTCCTAAAACATTAGCCCTTTGCTAATGGTGTTTGGGTAATGATAATTTATGTAACTTAGTGATAACAGTAATAATAGTTGGTTTTTCTTATCAGGAAGATTTGAGTCAATCAATCACTTAAAAAATATAAAGCAGAAAACAATAATAGCAGTTCTAATACTGTTTTCAAATATATCCATAGTCTGTTAGTGGTTAGTTAGATAATAAATAATTAGAGGACTCAGCTTGTGAGACCAAGTTGATTACTGAGCGAACTAGTCAACAGTAATTAATCTCCTCTGTAGTTAGAAACTCTACCCCAAATGCTTTCTTTATTGACATTTTATGTGACATGAAAATCAAGTGAGAAAATATGGATATAGCAGGAAATCCCAAAGCTATAACGTCACCGTAAAACCTTGGAGTGTATGCCTCAGAGTATAAGATGACATAAATCATCTTCATATGAGGAGGACAAGATGTGTCTATTTAACATGTCATGCATTCTTAAAACAAATATGGGTTTCTAAAGTGAATGTAGGTGTATATTTGAGATTTGCTTTGTAAACATCCTAATTATTCCCATTCACTTGTTAAGGATGCTTTTAACAAAGCATTCAATATTGTAGAGACAAGAAAGCCTTCACTTGTCAAGTTCTGCTAGCAGAGGGATAAATTAGAAAATCTCTCGTCCCTGTACAATGTAAAGGATTTTCCCCAGGTTTTATAATAGCCTTACATCCATTTTTAAGTTGTATTAAACTTCTCTGAAGAGTGATGGTGATATATTTAAAAATTAAAAACCTACCTGGCTTGGAGTTCAAACGACCTGTGTTTGAATACTGGTTAAGCCACTTGTAGATAGTTTGGGCAACTCAATTAACCACTTTCAGCCTCAGTTTCCCCCTTTGTAAGGTAAGGACATTCATGATTGAAGTAATATATACAAAAATACCAAGTGTGTAATGCCTAGTCCAAAGTAGGCAAGATGTAAATGATTTTTGGATTTGATTATAACTCATATGCCATGTTGAAAGACTAGTTGTCATTTTGCTTCAAAAATGTGTGCTTTCATATCTTAAAATTTTGAAGCTAAGAGTTCTTTGAGAAAGATTTGTCTTTTCCCTGCTATACTCAGGAAATGTTGAAAATCTTGATTGATCTGACAAGTTCAAGGTTTGTTATGAGTGAGAGTTCAAGCAGTTACTCCCACACAAATAACAGATTACCTTGAAGAAAAAAACTTTATACCTTCAAAATTTTGTCGAGTTGTTTAGTCAATCAAGTATGAATAAAAATAATATCAAAATAATGCTAGTCTGAACCCTGAATTGGAGTAAGAAGTATCAATATGAACTCATAGGTTAACATTTCTTCTTAATAAATATACATATAGAAAGGAATCAACATAAATACAGGGTGTGGGTGTGTGTACACCGATAAGCATTCATACATGTATTTCTTCTGTTTGATGACAGCCCAGCTGCAGTGAGTACATCAAGGTCTTAGTCTTGGTTCTTGAATACCATTTCTCTGTAAAAGAAATCAGGGCTCCTTGGAAAAGTGGTTGATTCCTGGGATGGGACAGGAAAGTACAAGATGAGCCTGCTACATCTTATGGTTCCAAAAGATAAGGAAATATTTAAAATAAAAAGAAATTTTTAAAAGATGGGAGCATGTTGAAAGGATACAGGAGCCAACCTGAATTATCGCCTGGGGCCAAAGCTGGAACTATTTAAGCATCAGAAGGTGTCTCAGATGGTAAAGAATCCACCTGCAATGCGGGAGACCCAGGTTCAATCCCTGGATTGGGAAGATCCCCTGAAGAAGAGAATGGCAATCCACTCCAGTATTCTTCCCTGGAGAATTTCATGGACAGAGGAGCCTGGCACAGGCTACAGTCCATGAGGTTGCAAAGAGTTGAACATGACTGAGCTATTAAACTTTCACTTTCTTCTTTCAGTATTGAATTATAATCCAAAGAATAAAATAAACACTTATGATGACATTATATGACAGTGTTGTAAAAAATAAAGAGATGATCTAACCAATAAATAAAGGGGAAGAAGGGACAACTCTTGAAGAGTTGTAACTAATACTGTAGAAAGAACAGGAAACAAAAGCTTCCCATTAGACCACCACAGTGATCATTGCTACAGTCAAGATCTGCCAATGAATGCTAAACTAATAGGTGAAAGTTTAAGGAGAAAAGAGTATATATAGTGCCAATGTATCTTCTGTAAAATATTTATTAATTTCAAAGGGAAAATTAATTTTATAATGGGTAACCCAGCAGATACCACCTTAATCAAGAGATCAAGATTAACCCCATCTGTAATTAAGGCGTAATACCTGCTCCCCCTGATATGAGGCCCTGAGAAGAATACATCACCTCTGTGATGTTCTTCTCCAAAAATAATCATCTTAAGCTAATCGTGAGAAAACACCTGGCAAACCCAGACTGAGAGACAGTCCACAAAATATGTGACCTGCCCTGGTCACAGTCAAGACAGACAAGGAAAGTCTGAGGAGATGTTGCAAATTAGAGAAGACCAAGCCTGGCGGACTACAGTCCATGGGCAGAGTCAGACGCGACTTAGCAACTAAACAGCAACATAGAAGTCATGACAATTAAGTGCAATGTGGAATCCTGCATTGAGAAGGAACATTAGTGAAAACACTGGAGAAATCTTTTTTTTTTTTTTTTNCCTGGCATGCTGCAGTCCATGGGGTGGCACACAACTGTGTGACTGAACTGAACTGACTATGTGCTTAGAATCTAAAATGATTGAAATAAACTATGCCCACAAGAACTTCATGGTCTAATAGTTTAGACAAATGTATAGCCAATTAATTTTAATATTTTCATAAATATTTTAATAGATATTATTCAGGATAGAGTGATAGAATAGAGAAGGGCACAACCAATTTTCTAGGCTTGGAAGATAGTCATGAAGGCTTAAAAATGCAAACATCTGAGCAATATCTATATGTACAAACATATGTCCACAATGTGAAAAAAAGAAAAAAGGATGAGTGTTAAGCATGTGGAAACTGTAGAATATTCAGAGATTAAATATTTTGCTTTCAAGAAGAGGAATGGAAAATGTAGTTTAAATATTTTAAAAATAGTCATATAATAAAAGGCCTAGCCTTTACCTCTAATGCCTTCCCTGGTGGCTCAGATAGTTAAGAATCTGCCTGAAATTCAGGAGACCTGGGTTCAGTCCCTGGGTCAGGAAAATCCCTTGGAGAAGGGGATAGCTACCCTCTCCAGTTTTTGTTTTTGTTTTTTAAACACTCCTATATTCTTGCCTGGGAAATTCCATGGGCAGAGGATTTTGGTGGGTTGCTATCTATGGGGTCGCAAAGATTCAGACGTAACTGAGCAACTTACACTTTCACTTTAACACAGTACTAAAGTGCTATAATTTGTAGGCTATGAAGAGAAATGAAAACATTTTAAGAAGTGTTGAAAAAGTAATCAGATACTAATCTTAGGATGCTAACTCTGGAAACATAACAAAGACCAGATTGTTAGACAAGCAGAAAGATGTAGAGAATTGATAGTGATTTCTAGTAGAGACTGGCCCTTGCTTAGTGAACTTAATTATTCTGAGATCTATGCTTTGTGTAATTACATCATTACCCAATTTTGGTAAATGATTCTCAAGATAAAGTCTAACACTTGTATTGTCCACATAGGTAAAGGATTGTTCCAAGTCTAAATTGTAATAATTAAGGATACATCATTTTTCCAGTGGAAAGTCTCTCTGTGATGATGCTGTTCCCTACCTTACCTTCTTCTGACCTCTGATCTGAGTTAGTAAAAATCCTGAATTGCACAATTTTTTAATGTACTCTTTTGTGACTTTCAGGAGTGTATGGTAACCAAAATATGCAGTGTGATGCTGAGTTCAAGTCTTAGGAGGATTAATTTGGCAAAAATTTTCAAGGTCAACAGAGTGAGGACACACATTTTATCACCTGAGGCCAATGACTACGAAATGAAATACTTCCTCAGCAGCCTCTACTTAGGCACCCAGAGTTGCTGCACAAAACTGCAATAAGATAAGAAGTTTAGTGAAGAGGATTGCTTTCGACAGACTTGTGAAAATTCTAAGTGAAACTGGGATAATGTTTTCCAAATAATTATTCTCCACGTCTAGTTTGGAAAGTACAATTAGAAAAGGACTTCCCTTGTATGTCTGGAAAGGAATATTCAATTTTGGAATAAGGTTTTTTCACAATCCACAAGTGCCAAAGCCACACTGACCAATATCCTTACAGTGAATACAAATGAGCAGGATACCTCTATGGTTCCAGAAGATGCAATGAAAATTAAGATGTTTTCCATAAATGGCAGTGTTACAAGGACAATTAAGATATCTTCAAAACTACTCTGGTGAAAGCAAATCTGTGTATCATGGAATTCTAGAACGTCAAAGCCAGAGTGTCCTTAAATCCCTCAAATCCAGTCATACACCCTTCATTTTAATTATTTCTACTAATCTTATATTATTTTATTGCCCAGGCTCCATTTAAAATTTCTGAACACAAGAAACCCAGCTTATTTGGTTTTGAGCAGCTCTGTTAGAAAATCTTCTTCCACCTTCATTAAAGTCAGTAATAATCTTTGGCATCATTCAGAATTCAGATAATCCTGCTTTCACTCAATCGCCGTCAGAGTAGAGGAGAAAAGCTAGCATGCCCTAGGATGTCACTCCATTCAGTCTCACCTCTCAGATATTCTCCAGGCCACCTCCACTTTGGAGATAAGCGAGGATCCAAGCAGTTGTACATCTACTCCACCTTGATTCATAACTGGTCTACTTCTATTGAGCAGGGCATATAGGTCCATTATTCTATTCCAATCTTGTATCCCTATCACTTCTAATCCTGGTAATAAATGTAAATGCATGTATATTTCCACATAATTAAAATATGAGCTTCACTTTGCTTATTTTCTATTCCTAAAGGCATCAAATACTCTTTCTTATTCTTTTATTAATTACTTTTTATGTTTCATGTACACATTATTTTTCCTTTCCATGACAGTTTTGTTTTATGTTTTATGACCAGGCTCACATTTGGGTTGAAGTTCTCTTGATAATACCAATTTGTTTCAGGATAAACAAAGCTGTTTCTAATATTCTAGGCTATAGTGTATTTCTACCTGGGAAGTCAGTTGAGCATTTCAGTTTATAAAGCCATTTTTCATAAATCCAAACTCCACTAACTTAAATCATATATAAATCCAGCTGTTCACCAGTCTAGTCCCTCTCTCCCTGCAAGTGTGATAAGAGAAAAAACTAACAGTAACCACACATGTATCCCTGAGTTTTCTAATCTCCTGTCAAAGATTTTGTAATCCCTAAAATGTTTTACTGGTCTTTCCATGAGCATCATCTGGTCCCACCATAAAATCAGGGGTACGGATTCAGGGAACACAGACATGATCTCAGCAAATTTTCCACTATATTTCTCATAAACTTGGAAAAAAAGCACAAATTTCACCTGAATTTTCTGTCTTCACAGATAAAGTATTCCCCAGGGATTTACCATTTACCAAGGATTTAACAACCAGCAGGACAGAAATTAGTTCATTTTCTGTGTGAATTCTGCACCTCAAATTTTACAAGTATAAGTAAATTAGATCCTTTACGTGTACTAAATTGCATACTCAATAGCTTTTAATTGTCCTGGAAATAAGTGAAAGTAGAATATTAACAGAAGCTAGACTCAGTTTCTAATCATATCATTGCCATTTAAGAGCCTGGCTGCTTATGAAACTCTTTCTAGAGACTACTGTTCTCATCCATAAAAGGAAGAAATGATACCTTTCTACTGTGATTTCCTAGTAGATTAAACTAAGGATTTTTCCCAAAATATAATCCACAAAGAAGCTGTGAGTTGAAGTAAAATCTGTGTATCTCTTCCATAATAGTCATGAAGGAACTATCACTTGCATGGAACACACTATTTTAAAACAATAATAATATTTTTAAAAAGTAACTAAGGGGCAGGTAATGTATTGTTTATAAGGATACTGCTCTTCTTGCTATCTTCCAGGAAGTCAATTTTCTCTTGCAGAAAAGATAGGGCTTTTGTGAGCAGAGTAACTGTGAACCCCCACTGTGCAACCACTCCATGTAAGGAATAAATTACTGGCTATGGAACAGTTTGCTAGAGCAGAAACTGGAATTAAAAGTTAGATGTATATCATTTGAATATACAGATAAGCACAAAGCAATGAGCTAAGTGACTGGGAATGACCCACTAGAGCTAAGCACAAGCTTTAGCCTGAGACTCACAACAGAGTGTGGCTCTAGGAGGGTGAACTCTCTAGAAAATAAAATAGCATAATGCTAAAAGCTTAAGGAAATACATCTGGATGTAGAAACAGAAAGAAAGGGAAAAACTCTTAAACATTAAATTATTGGGTATGGAGAAAGTGATGAGGAAGTTTGGCAAACTACTGCAAGATTCAAAGTAGACTGTGAAAACACAATGGGCGAAAGAAGCACACTAGAATCAAATGATTATTATTATGATGTATCTATTGATGAGATGGTGGTGTCCAAATTTGGCTGTAAAGCATAGCCAAACATGCTTCACTGTTAATGTATCATTCATTATACCAAATTGTACAGAACTGTATTATATTTTATTTCTTTTTTTCTTTAAATAACAGCTAAAACAATTCTAAATGTTTCATCTAAAGTAAAAGAACTATGCAGACACTATGGAAAACAGCATGGTGGTTCCTCAAAAAAACTAAAGGTAGAGTTACCATAATGATCCAGCAATCCCACTCCTGGGCACATATTCAGACAAAACTATAATTCAAAAAAATTCACACACCTCTATGTTTGCAGAGTCGGACACGACTGAGTGACTGAACTGAACTGATTTCTATGTTCACAACAGCACTATTCACGATAGCCAAGACTTAGAAATAACCTAAATTTTCATCAACAGATGAATTAAGATGTTGTACATATACGTACAACAGAATACTACTCAGCCATAAAAAAATAATGAAATAATGCCATTTGTAGCAAGCAACAAGGATGGACCTAGAGATTTTCATGCTAAGTAAGTTAGAAAGAGAAAGACAAATACGCTGTGACAGCACTTACATGTGGAATCTAAACTACGACACAAATGAATTTATCGATGAAACAGACTCACAAACGTAGAGAACAGACTTGTGGTTGCCAAGAGGGAGGGGGGTAAATGAGAAATGAAGGGGGAGTTTGGGATTAGCAAATAAATCTATTATGTATAGAATGAATCAACAACAAGGTCCTACCATATAGCACAGGATACTATATTCAATATCATGTGATAAACCATAATGGAAAAGAGTATGAAAAAGAATGTGTGTGTGTGTGTGTATATATATGTGCGTGTGTGTGTGTGTTTTAAATATATATATATGTATAACTAAATCACTTTGTTGTACTTGTATTTTATACTAGAATAAAATTGAAGTAGAAGAATAAGAATTTTAGTTACCACCACCTATTAATCAACTGCACACTGGACTTCTGTCCATTTAGGTCAGACATCCCAAAATGACTCTACCTACAGACCTGTATACTTTGATGATATGATTGGTGTCCCCAAATATCACAATGACAAAAATACTTAAAACACTGTAAAATATTACTGAAATATTATATTTATCTCTGGTGAATAAGGAATGATACATTTGGGGACATATAGACTGAAGTGACTTAGCAGCAGCAGCAGCAAGCATACAATGACAAGCTTCCTTATTTTACTCCTGATTCACAGTCCTCATAGATTTAAAATTTTTATTATATTGGTACTATTTGAAATTCTTATCAACAGCCCAATAATATCATAAAGAGGCATAAGTAAAATGTTTTATATTTTATATTTTTGTGACCAAGCTAGTCAGCTTATTAAAAAGCAGAGATATTACTTTGCCAGCAAAGGTCCATCTAGTCAAGGCTATAGTTTTTCCAGTGGTCATGTATGGATGTAAGAGTTGGACTATAAAGAAAGCTGAGCACCAAAAAATTGTTGGTTTTGAACTGTGGTGTTGGAGAAGACTCTTGAGAGTCCCTTGTACAGCAAGGAGATCCAACCAGTCCATCTTAAAGGAACTTAGTTCTATGTATTCATTGGAAGGACTGATGCGGAAGCTGAAACCAATACTTTGGCCACCTGATGGGAAGAACTGACTCATTGGAAAAGACCCAGATGCTGGGAAAGATTGAAGGCAGAAGAGAAGGGGACAACAGAGGATGAGATGGTTGGATGGCATCACTGACTCAATGGACATGAGTTTGAGTAAAGTCCAGGAGTTGGCGATGGACAGGGAGGCCTGGTGTTCTACAGTCCATGGGGTCACAAAAAGTTGGACATGACTGAGTGCCTGAACTGAACTGATACCCAAATTACATTTACAGAAATAAAAATTAAACTAGAAGAAACATATCACAATTAAAAATTATAGTACATCACAATTCAGTAATACCCTGAAGAAAACATGATTTAAAAATATACCAGGCACTCCCCTCAAACAATAAATATTAAGGTATAAATTTAACAAAATGTGTATGAGATATGTATGAGGAAAACTTCAAAATTCTGATGAATGAATCAAAGAACTAAGTAAATGGAGAAATACTCCATGTTTAGAGACAGGATGACACAATATTGTCAGTTTTTCCCAACTTATCTATAGATTCAATGAGATCACAATCGATATCCCAGCAAATTATTCTGAGGATACCGACAAGCTGACTCTAGAGTATATGGAGAGGCAAATGTCCCAGAAGAGCCAGCACAAGACTGAAAGAGAAGAAAGTAGTTTAAGGACTGACGCTAGACTAACACTAAAGCTACAGTAATCAAGGCAGGGTAATACTGGTGAAAGAATAAACTCAGATCAGTGGGACAGAACATAAAGCCCAGAAATAGACCGCCATAAGTACAGCCAACTTCTCTTCCAAGAAGAGCAAAGGAGCAAGTATAACGGTACAAAGACAGTCTCTTCAACAAATAGTGTTTGAACAACTGGGCATCTTCATATCAAAAATGAATCTGGATACACATCTTATACCCTTCACAAAAACTAACTAGAAATAGACCATAGATCTAAATGTGAAATGCAAAATTATAAAATCCCTATAAGATAATACAGAAATTTGGATGACCTTTGTCATAGTTATCTTTAACTAGATGACCTTATGTCATAGCCTTTTTAGTTACAATACCAAAGAAATGATCCATGAGAGAAATAATAGGCAAATTATATTTCATTAAAATTTAAAAACTTCTGCCTTGTGAAAGGTAACTCAAAAGAATCCAAAGACTAGGAAAAATATTTGCAAAAGACACATTTGTTAAAGGATCATTATTGAAAGTACACAAAGAAACCTTCAAACTTAATATAAGAAAGCAATTTGATTAAAAAATGAACCACAAACCTTAAAAGACATTTTAGCAAAGAATATACACAGATGTCAAAAAAGCAGGTGAAAAGACGCTCTACATCATATATCATCAGAGAAATGCAAATTAAACCAACAGTGAGATGCCACTGCATATCTAATTAGAATGGTCAAAATCTGGAACACTGACCACAAATCCCGGCAAAGATGTGGAGTGACAGGAATTATACACTGCTCATAGGAACACAAAGTGGTACAGCCACTCTGGAAAACAGTTTAATGGTTTCTCGCAAAATTAACCATACTCTTACCATAAAATCCAGTAAACATTCATTGGTATTTATCCAAAGGAGCTGAAAATTTATTTCCACATACAAACCTGCACATGAATGACTAAAAGTGAAGTGAAAGTCACTCAGTCATGTCCAACTCTTTGTGACCCCATGGGCTATACAGTCCACAGAATTCTCCAGGCCAGAATACTGGAGTGGGTAGCCTTTCCCTTCTCCAGGGGATCTTCCCAACCCAGGGATCAAACCCAGGTCTCCCATATTACAGGTGGATTCCTTATCAGCTGAGCCACAGGGGAAGCCCAAATGACTAAAGCTGCTTTACTAATGCAATTATTATTGTATGTGTGCCTAATAACAGAGTGCCAAACTACATGACTAAAAACTGATAGAACTACAAGGAGAAGTGGGCTTCCCTGGTGGCTCAGATGGTAAAGAATTACCTGCAATGTGGGAGACAGGTTCAATGCCTGTGTTGGGAAGATCCCCTGGAGGAGGGCCTGGCAACCCACTCCAGTATTCTTTCCTGAAGAATCTCCACGGACAGAGGAACCTAGTGGGCAACAGTCCATGGGGCTGCAAAGAGTCGGATATGACTGAATGACTAAGCACAGCACAGTAGGAGAAACAGATTAATTTACAAACATAGTTGCATATTTCAACCCCCTTTCTCACGGACAGATCCAGCAATCACAAAGTCAGTAAAAACAGAGTTGAACTCAACAATGCCATCAATCATCTAGATATAACTGACATCGATTAACTACTTCAACCAACAACAGCAGAATATACATTGTTTTCAACTTCACATGGAATATTCACCAAAAACAGAACACATTCTGGGCATGAAACACAGCTTAACTAATTTAAAATTATATAAGTCATACAATGCCTGCTCTCGGATCACAATGGATTTTACTCACTCATAACTGCCAAAATGTGGAAGCAACAAAGATGTCTTCCATAAATGAATGGATAAGCGTACTTCGGTACATCCAGACAATGCAATATTATCAGTCCTAAAAAGAAATAACCTAATGGATGATGAAAAGTCATGGAGGAACTTAAAATGCATATTTCTAAGTGAAAGAAGCAGTTTGAAACAGATATATACTATATTCGGTTCCAGTGAATGTTCAGGTACGTTCAACTCTTTGAGACTCCATGAACTGTAGCCTGTCAGGCTCCTCTGTCCATGGTATTTCCCAAGCAAAAACACTGGAGTCGGTTGCCTTTTCCTACTCCAGGGGATCTTCCCAAACCAGGAATCGAACCTGCATCTCTTGCATCTCCTGCAAGAGATGGCAGGTGGGTTACTTAACACGGCACCATCCAGGTACAACTCCA
Source organism: Neotragus moschatus (assembly GCA_006410615.1). Classification (NCBI taxonomy): domain Eukaryota; kingdom Metazoa; phylum Chordata; class Mammalia; order Artiodactyla; family Bovidae; genus Neotragus; species Neotragus moschatus. The sequence continues at coordinate 306,859 of SJYA01000253.1, forward strand.
ACTAAATGAAATTCTGGAAAAGGCAAAAGTATGGAGACAGTAATAAATCAGTGGCTACCAGGAGTCTGGGGGTGGGAGAGATGAAATGACAGAGAATGAAGGATGCTTAAGGCAATGAAAACACTCTGAATAATAACCATAATGGTGGACATGTATCATTAAATTTTTGTCCAAGCTCAGAGTGTACAACAGTGAACTCTAAGCCAAACTTTGGGCTTTTCATGGTAATAATGTGTCAATGTAAGTTCACCTTTGGTGAAAAAATGAACAATTCTGTTGAGTAATGCTGTGGAAATACATGTCTGAAGGTAGTGACTGGGACGTATACTGGAAATATCTGTGCCTCTCAACTTTGTTGTAAACTTAAAACTGCTATAAAAAGAAGTCTTAAAAATATGCTAGAAAGAAACACAGAAGAAAATTAGAAAAAACGTACTTGACTATTAATCAAATTGCATATGTGAGGGGTAATTTTCTAACCTCTATGTTCATGGGGAAGAAACCCTCCACCCTCCCCAGAAATGTTGAGAAAAACTTCAAGCTCTAAAGTTCAATATACTAACTCTTAAAGAAGAAAAAATAGAAAAAAGCAAAGCAAAATGCTACTAGTATTTATCAAAAAAAGAGAAGCATATTTGAAACATAAATGGTACATTAAAATTGAATATAATTCCATTAATTATTTTTATAGGAAAGTTAATAAGTAATTAACAAATCAGAGATTATAACTCATCTATACAAAGAATAATGGTCAAGAAAATAACTGAAGAAATATAAACTTATCTTTTTTTTTCTACCAAAGTAACAAAAGAAACTTACTTAAAACAATCGTTTTTCATGATAAATTGTGATTGTTGCAATGACACTGAAGTTGGAAAGAGAACAATTGAAATATTTTTTATTATATTACCTACTTTTGATACTCCTTGGTTTCATAATAGATTGTTTACTAATAATCATGTTTTCTGTAGCTCATTTACTCGTTTACTTACTTTTCAAATCCTGAATAACACTTCTTTGGTATAAATAAATTGAAAATCACTGAGACAGACAGTAAGATTACTGACAAGAAAATATCACCTACTTATATGATCTTTCAGATTTAACATGAGTTTTTAATTTAACTTTAATAGTTTTATATTCAGGATTTTTTTTTCTCACACAACCTGTAGATGTTTAAGAATGTCACTGAAGTTATTAGCTCAGATAATTTCTACAAAGTATTGCTCTCACTAAAGTTGCCAGTGTTTATAAGTCTTCAAATGAAGTGGCTTGAAGGTTGCCAAATTATGGCTGATATTGATCTGCTGAAAGTGAATTCAAACTTCATAATTTTTATGAAAGATAATTATAAAACAAATTACTTAATGATTTCAGTGTATTCATATCACAATTATTCCACCTGCATGTACAACCTTGTTGGTTTTATTGTTTAGTTGCTAAGTCTGCCAGGCTCCTCTGTCCATGGAATTTTCCAGGCAAGAATACTGGAGTGGGTTGCCATTTCCTCCTACAGGGGATCTTTTCAACCCAGGGATCAAATCTGCATTTCCTGCACTGGCAGGAGGATTCTTTACCACTGAGCCACCAAGAAAGCCCCCACAGTATACCTATATCTACCTATCATACTATGAAAATTATTTCTGGACAATTCCTTTTTTTCAAATAATAGTGTACAGATTTTTAATATTTTATATTCAGAGGATATGAAATACTTTATAACCATATAGTATTATGGGCATGCTACATTGCTTCAGTCACGTCTGACTGTGCACCCCTGTGGACAGCAGCCAGTCAGGCTTCTCTATCCATGGGGGTTCTCCAGGCAAGAATGCTGGAGTGGGTTGCCATGCCCTCCTCCAGGGGATCTTCCCAACTCAGGGATCAAGCCTGCATCTCTGATGTTTCCTCTATTGGCAGGTGGGTTCTTTACCACTAGCGCCACTTGGGAAGCCCTAGAGTATTATATTTGGATATAAAGTCTAAATATTTCATAGATTAGAAACTTACCATGGAAAGGTTTCTGTGTCGTAATTTATTCTAATTTTTAGATTTGGTAATTTACATAAGTAGTCATTAAACGCTTTTTAAAAATACATTTAATTTTTTAAATTAAATTGTTCTTTAAAATGTATTTAAAAAACAGTTAAAAATGCATTAAAAACTTAGTTCATTAGGCAGCATTTTGTTTTCAGTTCTATTATTTCCCTACCTTGAAAGATATTTAGTTAGGGAAAAATGTCTAAATTTCTATTCAAGGAAACACCAAAGCCATAGTCTGACTTTTCCTTTGTAGTTTAAAGAAATAACTCCATGCCTGAATAATTCTTCTGAGATCTTCTCAGAGTGGTAAAAATACACAGAGTAAATAGTTTACATGGACTGCTAGGTATCCTTTAAATGTTATGTCCTAGTCTATACCTTCACCTATGTGAAGCTGATGCATGTTGTTGTTTTACAGATAAAGGCAAAATATTTTTAGAAGTAATTTCATATTTTGGATGCAAACGTTTTTAATATTTGCATAGTGTAATTTATCGACATGGCAATCAAACTGAAAGATTATTCAAGAATTGGAAATACTGCTTATGAAATTTACAATGCCAAGAGATTTAAGGTGTGGCCTTTTAGCCTTACAGTTCTTTATAAATATTTTATGGCACTTTAATATTACTTAAGAATAAAAAGAACAAATGTTAAAGAAATACAGTATATCATTACAGGTCATCCATATATGCAGTATTTCAATACCATGAAGTGGATTCATCCTGAAATACATTAGCCTTTTCCTCTTGCTGGAATGAAGGGAGAACATTTTCCTGAAAATCTGCATTAATAATCTAGTCCAATGAGTTACTTCACTACTATCATTAGGAATGAATTGGCCCTACCCTCAGCAACTCTCTCTGCTGCTGAAGAGAACCTTGATTCCAGCTTTGGTATGAAGTAACCAGATAACTTTACATAACACAGAAAAAGCAGTTGCTTGAAAGGTTGAAAATAAAAGGTAATTGTTGACTGAAAAGTTAAAGCTTTCAAGCTCAGGCCCATGCTAACTCTGACAGGCTAGGTTTTTTGGTGTCTACTGAATAGGAATCCAAGTGAGAGCCTGACAGGCTACTCAAGAGCCTCTCCTGCAGCGGCCCTCGTGCTCGGGTCTTGGATAGGAAGACACTATGGTAGACACGGGTAGTTCAGGCAGAAATGATGCATTCATTCTAAATAACTCACAACACCTGGATAAAAGAAAAACCTGGGAATTTTCTGGTGGCCCAGTGATTGCTTTCATGCTTCCAGTGAAGGGATACAGGATCCAACTCTGACTGGGAAACTAAAAGCTCACATGCCACACGGCGTGGCCACTGTTTTTTTTTTTTTTTTTTTCTTTTTAAGTAAATTCTATTGACAGTTTCGCACATGAAACATAGCTGGCTGGCAAGCCAGAATACTAAATATTTACATTCCCTTCCAACCTTAAGAGTCTAAAATGGAAGCTAATTTGTGGTTAGAATATCATTTGGTGACCATGAAATTAGATCAGAAGGGTTGGGTTGTTTTAATACTTAAGATACATGGACGTAGTCACCATCATCGTACATGATACTGTTCCACAGCATCTTCTCTGGAGGAAGTGTAATATACTTACAGATTCTGACTTTCGGCTACACTGTTTCCACGAAAAACACACTTCTTCTAACATACAGTTTCTCCAGGAATGTTACAGTAAACCTGCAGCTTTATACACTCCTACATTAATCACTTTCCAGGCAAACCTTTCCCAAATCTCTATCAACTGTAAAATAGGAGATAACTTAAAACTAACTGATTTCTCTAAGTTAAAAGAGCAAAGTTTTGGTCCAACATGACATACAGAAGGATTGGTGGCTATTTTTCTTTACTAGAACAATCCTATTCACATACCAGGAGGTGTCCCTCAAGTTTCCAAGTATGGAATTAATGGTAGTAAAAGTTTTTAAAGAATTAAATAACATATCTCTGAATATTAAAACTTTCCCTAAGAAAAAGGAAGTCTTTGACATATGCCTTTAAATTTAGAGTGGCTTTTCATAGTAGGTTCTTCAAAATGCAAGGTTTGTCTGAGGCTATAAATATAATTTCATAAATAGTAAATAATACTTTTACTCTACTAGCCAGCTTGCCAGTATCAAAGATTCAATAAAAGCAAGATAGCAACCTTTCTCTTAAGAATACCATACTATAGAGAAGAAACTAATATCCTACTAAGTAAATGAAGCTTGTCAATAATACTGGCTCCATTTGGGGATTTTCAGATTCCTAGTATATAAGAGAAGTAATATAGGTAATTTATTTACAAAATAATACAAGTACCTTATAGAAAACTTAGAACTACATATAAGAAAACTCTAAGCAAAAACATAAACAACCTTTGTAGCCTCAGCTAAACACTGCTTTTGGTTGTATTTTCCCAAATTGTTTTTCTGAGAGATATGAAGACCACTAAAATATATAAAATTAAAAAGCATTGCTCAAAAACACTAACCTTATTCTTCAATAAAATTATATTAACTCTTTGTAAGGGGGAATTAGAAATAAAACAGAAAATTACATGCAAAAAGTTTTAAAAGATAGTTCATTAATATTCATATAAATTTCACCACCCAGGAAAAAATTTAGTCACCATTTCCCCGAATTCATTTAGACTTTACATATTCATATCTAGAACTAGGTAAAGATGGAGGCAGAGTTGTTGAGAGAGAGAAAAGATGAAAATACAACTATATTAAAATTAGAATCGTACATTTAGATTTTGCTAAAAATCACTACTACCTGAATTCACATCACCTTAAAAAAAATTAAATTGTGGGAATTTTTTAGCTTAAGTACATTTTTATCCCATTCCAGTTCATAAAAATTAATGAGAAAATATGAGTTGTTAATTTTTTTTTAATGGCATAATTCACTGCCTGATATGATGTGTTGAGGACACATAATCTCTATGCTGTTCTTCACATAAATCATCTATCTTCCCAGAAAACACTGGATAAACACAATTTGATGGTTATTCTAAAAAATACAGAACACGTGCCCTATAAAAATATCAAGATCATGAAACTTAGTGGAACTGACATAGATTGGAAGTAAGCTAAATGACAGCTAAATACAACCTTGTATCTTGGTGTGGATCCTAAAACAGAAAAATGACATCAGCAGAAAAACTGGAGAAATTTGATTAAAATCTATAGTTTGGTTAAAGATATTATGTCAATGTTAATTTTTCAAAGTCTATTCATTGTACCCCAGTACATGTGGTTAGTCGGTCAGTGGTGTCCAACTCTAAGTCCCCGTGAACCATAGCCTGCAAGGATCCTCTGTCCATGGTTATCTCCAGGCAAGAATACTGGAGTAGGTAGTCATTCCCTACACCAGGGGATCTTCCTGAACCAGGGACTGAACTCGCATTTGTCTGGATTGTAGGTAGATTCTTTACTGTCTGAGCCACCAGGGAAGCCCAGTATATAAAATGCTAAGATTAGGATTAGGTTTATTTAACTTCTATGCAGAGTACATAATGGAAAATGCTGGGCTGGATGAAGCACAAGCTGGAATCAAGATTGTTGGGAGAAATATCAATAATCTCAGATAAGCAGATGATACCACCCTCATGGCAGAAAGCAAAGAGGAACTAAAGAGTCTCTTGATGAAAGTGAAAGAAGAAAGTGAAAAGGCTGGCTTAAAACTCAACTTTCAAAATATGAAGATCATAGCATCTGTTCCCATCACTTCATGGCAAATAGATAGGGAAACAATGGAAACCATGATAGATTTTGTTTTCTTGGGCTCCAAAATCACTGCAGATGCTGACTGCAGCCATGAAATTAACACATGCTTGCTCCTTGGAAGAAAAGCTATGAGAAACCTAGACAGAATATTAAAATGCAGAGACATTACTTTGCCGACAAAGGTCTGTATAGTCAAAGCTATGGTTTTTTCTGTAGCCGTGTATGGATGTGAGAGTTGTACCACAAACAAAGCTGAGCACCAGAGAACTGATGATTTTGAACTGTGGTGTTGACAGTCCCTTGGACTGCAAGGAAATCAAACCAGTCAGTCCTAAAAGAAATCAGCCCTGAAGCTCTAATACTTTGGCCACCTGATGCAATGAACTGACTCACTGGAAAAGACTCTGAATCTGGGAAAGATTGAAGGCAGGAGAAGAAGGGGATGACAAAGGATGAGATGGTTGGATGGCATCACCGACTCGATGGACATGAGTTTGAGCAAGCTCTGGGAGTTGGTGATGGACATGGAAGCCTGGCATGCTACAGGGTGACAAAGGGATGGACATGACTGAGCGACTGAACTGAAGATTTGGGTAAGTCAAATGGAGATTTTACAGAAACTCTCTGTACTAAATTCATAATTCTGTTGAAGGTCTAAAATTAGGCCAAAATCTAAAACTTTTTAAAAATAGAAAAAAAAAATATATATATATAGTTTTACTTTCTACCATTTCTGCCAACCCCAAGTCCTGAAGCATATAGAAATTAGAACTGTTAAATTTCTACTCACCAGATTTTTATTTGTAATATTTATTTCTAAGTTTTATAATATATCAGCATACCATCCCCAGTTCTAATTTCTAAATGAATCCAATGATCCTCACCAGTTCTTTATTCACAGTTTTCCTCAGGTGTTGTTTTCTGATTCATTTTCAGTAGAGAAACTTCACTGCCAAGTCCTTTTATATATTTTTTTTTTCAAGAAGGGTTTTTAAGTCTCATGCCCTTGAGTTCTATTGTGTTTAAGATTTATTCGCTACTGATATAGTCTTGCTTGCTTCAGAAATGCATTTGCACTGTTCGAGAGCTTTCCTGGCACTGAGGATTATGCTAGTCCTTTGTCATTGCATCTTTATTCATCATTTGTTGGATGGACATTACTCTCATGCTTTTGCTATTGCTGCGGTGGTGGTTATTTTTTTAATTCAACAAGAACAGGCTCATGAGTTCTGTATTTTCTGAGTTCTTTACTACTGGGGAATGATACATTTTGTAGATACTGCTCTATCACATTATGGCATTGAACGTTACTGTGGAAAAATGTAAAGCCATTCTGATTTTTTATTCCTTTGCAGGCAATTTTCTCTCCACTTGCTTCCTTGAGAGTTTATTTATACTTGAAGTTCAATAATTAACAGGAACATATCTTGGCAAATCCTGGAATAATTTACCAGATTACTCTAAAGATTTAGCTCATTTCAGAAAAATATATATTTTTTTGTTTCTATAACTTTTATCTTTCATGTCAGTGGCACCAATTATACGTACATTGTAACATATATTCATGTCCTCCACATCTGTGATCTTTTCCTCAACTTTTAAAATTTTCCTATTTTCTCTGCAGTTAGTGATTATTGCAACCTTTCTTGGAATGTAATTCATTTTTATTTCATCACTCTCCTGAAAGATTAAAATTTTTAGCTGTGTATGTTTTCTAATTGTTTTGCATTGACATGATGTGAGTGAATTTCCCTTAACCCCCTTGTCAAATTGTTTGAGATATGTTTGTCTTCTTCTCCATTCTAGGGTTTAAAAGCTAAGGATTCTATATTTTTCACTGGTCTACAACTAAAATTTCTCTGTGTGCTTGTGTCTGCATACTTTGTATGTAAAGGAGGGCAGCTCAACTGGATCATGTGAGTTTTTGTTTGAGGAGCATTTTGAGAATTGCTCTTTTGTTTCTGATTTTTTTTTAATGTTTCTTATTATCATTTATTCTCCCTCATCTAGGTATTGTTTTCTGTAAGCAACAGCATGACCCAGACTATTCACATTAATTTATATGGGACCCTGGAAGACATAGTCTCTTCCACACTGAAGGAAATCTTATGGAGGTAGAAAGTTACTTCTGCACTTAACAGGTTTTCTATTATTTTTCTGTAGCTGCCTGGATCCTCCTTTAATTTACATATCTCCAAACTGTGGGTTATTNTATTCACATTAATTTATATGGGACCCTGGAAGACATAGTCTCTTCCACACTGAAGGAAATCTTATGGAGGTAGAAAGTTACTTCTGCACTTAACAGGTTTTCTATTATTTTTCTGTAGCTGCCTGGATCCTCCTTTAATTTACATATCTCCAAACTGTGGGTTATTGTTGAGAAGTCTTAATATATTCTCATTTTTCCAGTAACATGAGTAGGATTGAAGCAAGCATTGGGTACTTCAAATGTTCCAACACGAATCTGTTTCTTTAGCTACCCATTTCTAAAGTTTTATGTCAAGAATTTACTAGCATTTTTCATTGGCAGCTAAAAAACTGTTTTGCAATGTGTTACTGATTTTTCTTATTTATTTTTAATCAACAAAGTGGAGAAATACTGCTTAGCTCACCTTAATCTTCAATATCTGAATGCTTCTCCAATGTCTTCTTTTTCCTAAATCATTCCAATTAACTGTTATAGTGTGTCAATACCATTTTAACATGATGCTGTTCAAGGTTATGTATTCATCATCATTAATTTTTATAAGGAAAATTATTCATTGTTTATATACAGCCTCTGAAGTTGTTTATCATTCACAGAATTTTTCTTTATGATAAATGGTAAAATGTGATAGAATCATAACTAAAACAGTAATATTTAATGGAAATTGAATAGAAAGAGAAATCATTTCAGACTGGTTGGTCCAAAGCAGACTGAACCTTCTGCTTTGTAGAAGGTATAAAATATGCCTGGACTTCAAATGGGAAAGGCTCTGGATGGACAAGTGAGATGGTGGTGAGCATTCAAAATGAGTATAGAAACAGGGTAGAAAGTCAAAACAAAGTCCAAGTGCAGGAATAAATATTTTGTATGCAGTTTCTTCGGTACTTTGGCTAGTACTAAGCACTGTGTTGGAGAAAAGGAGTTTGCCAAGACCAGAAATCTTACCTGGGTCAAATTGTGGAAGTCCTTGACTATTACTTTAAAGAGAATAATTTTTCCTCCTCTCTCCTTTTTGTCAAAGTATCAGATAATGACAGTTTAGTTGCATTGAAATATAATATGATAGATAACAGTTTTAGGGCAACAAATCTGTTGGGGTGGACAACACGGACTTAAGGGAAGCAGGAATAAAAGGCAGTTTTTGTCATGATCCATAAATTAGATCATAATGTCTTCAAGAGAAACTAGAACATTAGTATGATGGTAAATATTTCTAGTGGCACAAGATGTTGGGAATACAGAAGTAAACACTATGGTTCCCAGCCTTACTATCCCAGAGTTCACAATCCAGAAAAGAATACAGGTACTCTTCTTAAAAAGAAAAAAAAAAATTTGTGTGGTCAGTGCTGCCAAAAAGATGCTAAGTGAAAAACTATATCTGAGATTATAATAATCTTGGAGGATCAGAGAAAGATGTCTTTAACAGTGACTTTGAAACTCGATGCTACCAACTGTTTATGTCCCCCAGATTCATGTGTTGAAATCTTAACCCCCTATGTGATTATATTTGAACAGGAGGTCTTTGGAAGGTAACACAGTCAAGAGGTTAGAGTCCTCAAGAATGGAAATACTGCCCTTATAAGAACAGATACAAGACAGCTTGCTTCTTTGTTCTCCACCAAATGGGCATACAATGACAAGATGGCCATCTGAAAATCAGGAAGTAGACTCTCACCAGACAGCCTATCTACCAGCACCATGATCTTAGACTTCCCAGCCTCCAGTCTGAGAAATAAATGTTTGTTAAGTCACCATATATGGAATTTTGTTAAGCAGTTCTAAACTGACTAAGGTACTTAGTCCTGAAATCACATTAGTCAGTCAGTCAGTTCAGTCACTCAGTCATGTCCAACTCTTTGTGACCACATGGGCTGCAGAACACCAGGCCTCCTTGTTCATCACCAACTTCCAGAGTTTACTCAAACTCATGTCCATTGAGTCAGTGATGCCATCCAATGATCTCATCCTCTGTCATCCCCTACTCCTTGTGCCTTCAATCTTTCCCAGCATCAGGGTCTTTTCAAATGAGTCAGCTCTTCACATTAGGTAGCCAAAGTATTGGAGTTTCAGCTTCAACATCAGTCTTTCAAATGAACAACCAGGACTGATCTCCTTTAGGAGGGACTGGTTGTATCTCCTGGCACTCCAAGGGATTCTCAAGAGTCTTATCCAACACCACAGATCAAGAGTATCAATTCTGTGCTCATCTTTCTTTATACTCCAACTCTCACATCCATACATGACAACTGGAAAAACCATAGGACTTCCCTGGTGGCTCAGATGGTAAAGCGTCTTGCTTACNAGGGACTGCTTGTATCTCCTGGCACTCCAAGGGATTCTCAAGAGTCTTATCCAACACCACAGATCAAGAGTATCAATTCTGTGCTCATCTTTCTTTATACTCCAACTCTCACATCCATACATGACAACTGGAAAAACCATAGGACTTCCCTGGTGGCTCAGATGGTAAAGCGTCTTGCTTACAATGTGGGAGACCTGGGTTCCATCCCTGGGTCGAGAAGATCCTTTGGAGAAGGAAATGGCAACCCACACCAGTACTCTTGCCTGGAAAATCCCATGGACAGAGGATCATGGTAGGCTACAGTCCATGGGGTCGCAAAGAGTCGGACACGACTGAGTGACTTCAGTTTGATGAGACAGACCTTTGTTGGCAAAGTGATGTCTCTGCTTTTTAATATGCTGTGTAGGTTGGTCATAACTTTTCTTCCAAGGAGTAAGCTTATTTTTAGTTCATGGCTACAGTCAACATCTGCAGTGATTTTATAGCCCCCAAAATAAAGTATGCCACTGTTTCCACTGTTTCTCCATCTATTAGGCATGAAGTGTTGGACTAGGAGCTAACCGTGCCTCAGATCATGAACTCCTTATTGACAAATTCAGACTTAAATTGAAGCAAGTGGGAAAAACCTCTAGACCATTCAGATATGACCTAATTCAAATCTCTAATGATTATGCAGTGGAAGTGAGAAATAGATTTAAAGGACTAGATCTGATAGAGTACCTGATGAACTATGGACGGAGGTTCATGACATTGTACAGGAGACAGGGATCAAGACTAACCCCAAGAATAAAAAATGCAAAAAAGTAAAATGGCTGTTTGAGGAGGCCTTAAAAATAGCCATGAAAAGAAGAGAAGCAAAAAGCAAAGGAGAAAAGGAAAGATACACCCATTTGAATGCAAATTTCCAAAGAAAAGCAAGGAGAGGTAAAAAAACCTTCTTCAGCAATCAATGCAAAGAAATAGAGGAAAACAATAGAATAGGAAAGACTAGAGATCTCTTCAAGAAAATTAGAGACACCAAGGGAACATTTCATGCAAAGACGGGCTCAATAAAGGACAGGAATTATATGGACCTAACAGCAGAAGATATTAGGAAGAGGTGACAAGAATACACAGAAGAATTATACAAAACAGACTTTCACAACCCAGATAATCATGATGGTCTGATCATTCATCTAGAGCCAGATATCCTGAATGTAAAGTCAAGTGGGCCTTAGGAAGTATCACTATGAACAAAGTTAGTGGAGGTGATGGAATTCCAGTTGAGCTATTTCTAATCCTAAAAGATGATGCTATGAAAGTGATGTACTAATATATCAGCAAATTTGGAAAACTCAGCAGTGGCTACAGGACTGGAAAAAGGTCAGTTTTCATTCCAATCCCAAAGAAAGGAAATCCCCAAAAATGCTCAAACTACTGCACAAATGCACTCATTTCACATGCTAGTAAAGTAATGCTCAAAATTCTCCAGTTCTTCAAGGCTTTAGCAATACATGAACCGTGAAATTCCAGATGTTCAAGCTGGTTTCAGAAAAGGTAGAGGAACCAGAGATCAAATTGCAAACATTCACTGGATCATCAAAAAAGCAAGAGAGTTCCAGAAAAACATCTATTTCTGCTTTATTGACTATGCCAAAGCCTTTGACTGTGTGGATCACAATAAACTGTGGAAAATTCTGAGAGAGATGGGAATACCAGACCACCTGACCTGCCTCTTGAGAAATCTGTATGCAGGTCAGGAAGCAACAGTTAGAACTGGACATGGAACAACAGACTGGTTCCAAATAGGAAAAGGAGTA
>SJYA01000253.1:319408-411881 GCA_006410615.1 Neotragus moschatus
CATTCAGAAAACTAAGATCATGGCATCCAGTCCCATCACTTCATGGCAAATAGATGAGGAAACAGTGAAAACAGTGGCTGACTTTATTTTGGGGGGCTCCAAAATCACTGCAAATAGTGATTTCAGTCATGAAAATAAAAGATGCTTACTCCTTGGAAGGAAAGTTATCACCAACCTAGACAGCATATTAAAAAGCAGAGACATTACCAACAAAGATCCATCTAGTCAAGGCTATGGTTCTTCCAGTAGTCATGTATGGATGCGAGAGGTGGACTATAAAGAAAGCTGACTACAAAATTGATGCGTCTGAACCGTGGTGTTGGAGAAGACTCTTGAGAGTCCCTTGGACTGCAAGGAGATCCAGCCAGTCCATGTTAAAGGAGATCAGTCCTGCGTATTCATTTGAAGGACTAATGTTGAAGCTGAACTCCAATATTTTGGCCACCTGATGTGAACAGTTGATTCATTTGAGAAGACCCTGATGTTGGGAAAGATTGAAGGCAAGAGAAGGAGCCGACTACAAAGGATGAGATGGGTAGATGGCATCACTGCGTCAGTGGACATGATTTTGGGTAAACTCTGGGAGTTGGTGATGGACAGGGAGGCCTGGCGTGCTGCAGTTCATGAGGTCGCAAAGAATCAGACATGACTGAACTGATTTGAACTGATGAGACCTGATGCCATGATCTTTGTTTTCTGAATGCTGAGCTTTAAGCCAACTTTTTCACTCTCCTCTTTCACTTTCATCAAGAGGCTCTTTAGTTCTCCTTCACTTTCTACCATTAGGGTGAGGTCATCTGCATATCTGAGGTTATTGATATTTTCCTGGCAATCTTGATTCCAGCTTGTGCTTTATCCAACCCAGTGTTTCTCATGATGTACTCTGCATATAAGTTAAATAAGCATGGTGACAATATACAGTTTCAATGTACTCCTTTTCTTATTTGGAACCAGTCTGTTGTTCCACGTTCAGTTCTAACTGTTGCCCTGCTCTTTACTGGGGCCAAACTATCATGGAGGTAATGAAGATAAGGTTGACCTCCTTCAAAAGATCCCATGCATGTACTGCTACATTCAGTGCCCCAAATCCTGAAGCAGGCCACTGCCGACCCACACCTTTGCTGGAGACTCCTGAACACTCACAGGCAACTCTGTGTCATCTCTTGTGGGGTCACTGCCCCTTTCTCCTGGGTCTTGGTGCACAAGGTCCTGTTTGTGACCTTCAAGTGTCTATTTCCCAGTCCTTTGTAAGTTCTGGCAGGTCTATGATGGGGTTAATGGTGACCTCTTCCAAGAGAGCTCATGCCATACCCAAGCCTGTTGCACCCAGAGCCCCTGTCCCTGTGGCAGTCCACTGCTGACCCATCCCTCCACAGGAGATGCTGAAACACAGTTCTGTCTCAGTCTCTGTGGGGTCCCTGGGTCCTGGTGCACACAAGGTTTTTTTGAGCCCTCTGAGCATCTCTGGCAGGAATTGAGTTTGATTCTAAACATGAATTCTCCCCTTCTACTTTCTTGCTGGGGCTTCTCCTTTGCCTTTGGCTATGGGGTATCTCCTCACAGCCATACATTAAGAGTTAGCTATGCAAATGCTGTGGGTGCAGTGGGGGAGAGAGTCCAATGAACATTTAAAGCAGAAAAAATAGACTATATAAAGGCTTTGAGGTGCTAGATAAGTATCATGATCTGTTTTCTGGAATTTTATATGATATCCAAGAGCCTCTGAAGAGCAAAATGACTGAGAAGACTTAACTAGAGTTACGCTGAGCAAACTTGATCTGAATTATCTTGCTAAGCATGTTGCCTCTTCTATGGAAAATATAAAATGCATTAAAAGGTTGTCAGAATCAAAATAAAAAATTATACAAATCAGGTTTGTAAAATCTCTTTTAAGTCTGTTAATAAGTTCAGTGACACGTGATATCAAAGTAAAAACCCCCAAACTAAAATTATAGAGAGGCAGCAAAGTACATAATTTAGAAATGAGTTCTAAGGCCTGTGGCACTATGACAAGAAACAAAGCCAGCCAGTTACTATAAGAGAGATCATATTAGTATGGGAAAGGGCTATTTAGCTTTGGAAGGAGAAGGGTGGAGAAGAAAAGTAAACATTTTAATCAAATTCAATACTTTGTTATTGATTTTTCTTTGCCAGACATACCTTGTAGAATACTTATAATGCTTTTGACATTGAGATATTTGGCCAGAGCTATTGGATTAGTCAAGGTAAAAGCTCTGCTCCCGGTGTAATCTCTTGTATTTCATTTATATCTGATTTATTCCTTTCTCCAAAAGAAGGACATTTTTATTGATAAAAATAAATGAAATTGAGAATCCCAAAGGGAATTTGATGTCCACTGTCACAAAATAGGTTTGCCAAGTGTAAGTAGCAGACAAGAAAAAGATTCAGCTACATGCAGATTGCTCTCTTTCGTTTTCTTTTTTTCTTTCTGGTTTTTCTTTTCTGTTGTCAAGTCACTACTAGTCAGATTTTCTGTCCTTTTATGTGTTAGTCAATTAGTTATCCTTGAAGTTTCAAATCACTGAAAGCAATGTTCCTACACTTGAAATGCAGGGTTTTGTTATTCAAAAAAAATTGTGTAATATACTACCATTAAGGCTGCACCTGCTTATAGCTGGAAACTTTCACATAGTGTCAAATCTGCAAAGATTCTTAAAGTAAACTCTCTACTGGGGTTGCTGGTATTATACATTTCTGCTTCATCAAAGTTAGGACAATTGTCCAAAATATCATGACAAGCCTTCAAGTTATCTTATTTTAAAAGTCTCAGTAAGGGTTTTGTATCACACGGAGTTATCACAGCTTCCCGAATTAAAATAATGTCCTGGTTAACATTTAATATAACGACAGAAGGTATTGCTGAGCTTTATGTCAATTGAAGACATCACATACAGAAAAAAAAATGAATTTACAATCATAATAGAATAATTCCTAATGAATACACACCAGATCCATTTTTATTTAATGCCAAAATGATAGACAGGAAAGAAATATAACCTATAGATGTTAGTTCTTATACATTTGGTTTTGTCTGGAGTCAGTATTTAGTTTTCAGATCCTGAGAATGTCAGCACTATAAGGACATCATTCCTCTGGGCCTTGTCCCTCTTGTTCAAGACCCAGAATAGAAAAACAAAAATTTTCTATATTAAATTAGCATGAGAGAAACAACTAGGGTCTACTTTTTAATCCACTGCAATCACTCTTCTGAACCCTCTTCACTGTACTCACCAAAGGCTTCTAGTTGCCAAAAGCAACTCACTTCATATCTTACTTCACAACTTGATGGTGTTGACCTTGTCATTTACCCTGTTTCATGTACCTCTCTTTGTCTAGGTTTCCTCTGATCCATTCTGTCCTGTCTCATTTCCTGCTCCCTGGTGCCTCCTGAATGGACTCTAATCATAAATCATCTCTTCTCCTCCCACTGCACATTCTGTTTCAGTTAGTTCCTTTATTCCTAATAACCCCCCACTATGTAGGTTTTCCATATAATTTTATTACTCAAACTGGAGAAGTTTTTTAGAGTAAGGGGGCATGCTATCAATAGTTCTATAAAAATAGCAGGAGTAAACTGGGAATTTTCTGGGCAAACCTGGATTCATGGTCACTTCATCAACATGAAATGACAGAATGCAAAAATGGCTCAATACTCCACACCTTCCTGTACTCATGACACTGACCTTGACTTTGTTATTTGGTAGTCCCCACCCTCTCTCACTCTGGGCTTTGACCAACAGAATGAGTAGGAAATTATGTCATACCCATTCAAGCCTAGTCCTCAAGAGAATATACACAAGTTTGTAGGCTTCCTTGAATGGCTGAGCTTGCTTGTCTTTGTACCTGAGCCTCTTTGTGAAGACACCTCCAGCCTGCCCTGCGGTAGGATTGTGAGAGGCATGTAGACATGAGGGGTGTGGGATATTTTATTATGCATCATTACTCTGTCACTGGATAACACACAGCAGCTCAAATCTCTCTCCTGAGATTCAGATTCATACACTAAATATCTTTACCTAAATACCCTAAAGACATTTCAAACTAAATAGACACAAAACAGAGTGATAAAAATTTTCAAAGGGGCTTCCTTTACCTCTAATGTTTTATATCAGAAGTCTTGTTTTTCAAGTTAAAAAATTTTCAACCATATTAATTGTTCAGTTCAGTTCATTTCAGTTCAGTCGCTCAGTCGTGTCCGACTCTTTGCGACCCCATGAATCGCAGCACACCAGGCCTCCCTGTCTATCATAATCTCCCAGAGTTCCCTCAAACTCATGTCCATAGAGTCGGTGATGCCATCTAGCCATCTCATCCTCTGTCGTCCCCTTCTCCTCTTGCTCCCAATCCCTCCCAGCATCAGAGTCTTTTCCAGTGAGTCAACTCTTCTCATGAGGTGGCCAAAGTATTGGAGTTTCAGCTTTAGCATCATTCCTTCCAAAGAACAGCCTGGGCTGATCTCCTTTAGAATGGACTGGCTGGATCTCCTCGCAGTCCAAGCGACTCTCAAGAGTTTCCTCCAACACCACAGCTCGAAAGCATCAATGCTTCAGCATTCAGCTTTCTTCACAGTCCAACTCTCACATCCATACATGACCACAGGAAAAAACATAGCCTTGACTAGATGGACCTAGTCGGCAAAGTAATGTCTCTGGTTTTGAATATGCTATCTAGGTTGGTCATAACTTTCCTTCCAAGGAGTAAGCATCTTTTAATTTCATGGCTGCAGTCACCATCTGCAGTGATTTTGGAGCCCAAAAAAATAAAGTCTGACACTGTTTCCACTGTTTCCCTGTCTATTTCCCGTGAAGTGATGGGACCGGATGCCATGCTCTTACTTTTCTGAATGTTGAGCTTTAAGCCAACTTTTTCACTCTCCACTTTCACTTTCATCAAGAGGCTTTTTAGTTCCTCTTCACTTTCTGCCATAAGGGTAGTGTCATCTGCATATCTGAGGTTACTGAAATTTCTTCTGGCAGTCCTGATTCCAGCTTGTGCTTCTTCCAGCCCAGCGTTTCTCATGATGTACTCTGCATATAAGTTAAATAAGCATGGTGACAATATACAGTTTTAATATACTCCTTTTCCTATTTGGAATCAGTCTGTTGTTCCATGTCCAGTTCTAACTGTTGCTTCCTGACCTGCATACAGGTTTCTCAAGAGGCAGGTCAGGTGATCTGGTATTCACATCTTTCCAAATTCTGATGAGAGTTATTTATATTGTGTTTATCTTATATATATTTATAAATCAAAGTTTTCTTCTATTACTACTCACTGGGCCTTAGTCTTTTGACCCTTCTCAATCAGAGGTCTATTAAGAGACTTAATCCCTAATGTCCTAATATACCCATTGAATATATTACATTTATTTTTCTCCTATACACCCAGACATCAAGAATTAGAGAATTGAAAGTGTAGTACTGAATTTTCTCTAGTGTTTAATTCTCTTGAAGAATCCAGATTGAAAAAAGGTTGGAGGCTGTGCTCAGTTTTCACCTAGACTAGTGCCAAAGTCTATCTGGTTATTCTTCCTTTAGCCTCACCTTCTTCTAACTGGCTCCCCTTAAGTTAAGATTTGATCTCGACTTTGCTATTGTTTTTCATCTATGAATGAATTGTAGTTAATAAAAATACTATGATTATCTCTGATAAGGATGCTAACTAAATTTAAACAATAGTGCACTTACCATATTCTTAAAACCTCTATATTGCTTACTTTGCTATTATCAGTAACAATATTTTTGTACAAAAGCTGCTGCTGTCCTGTCACTCTCTTTTTGATGGCTATCATCACTCTATGATTGTAATGAGTGTCTGATACAGTCTTTGAAGAGAGTAGAAGATCAGCGGAAGAGTCATGCCATGAGTCATTTTGCCCATATGGATGTGCCTCTGGTACACATTTACATCAAAGCACATTGTTGATCCAGAAAGACAACTCTCGACCTGAGGGCTTGATGTGTCTTTCAAGGCAGTACATCCTCTCAGTTAAAATGTTTTCATATATATTATAATGCCTCTCCTAGATGAGAACTGTGAGCTTTACTGATATCCGTAAAGCAACAAAATTTTCTAAAATCTGCAGAAGTTGCCAAGCTTTCCTCTGTAATTTAATCAGGCCATCAATCAGCAGGGTTAGGTCATACAAGCTAATATTTCTTTACAGCTTAGATACAGTTGAATGATTTTTGGTTTAACTAGAGGCAAAATGTTAGTTCCTCATGACATTTA
Source organism: Neotragus moschatus (assembly GCA_006410615.1). Classification (NCBI taxonomy): domain Eukaryota; kingdom Metazoa; phylum Chordata; class Mammalia; order Artiodactyla; family Bovidae; genus Neotragus; species Neotragus moschatus. Next base: position 325,658 of record SJYA01000253.1, read on the forward strand.
ACAGTTCCTAGAGTCATTATTTTGACAGCATCTATTTGACCTGAGAAACTTCTTGCCTACAGAAGTAAGTCTTAGGGCAAAATTTGCTTATATAAAAACAGAAGAAAGAAAACGACCCTAAAAGTCAGTTTTAATCATCTATTAAAAATAAACACAGACTTCTGAATAAGATGATGATATAGGACCCAAGTTTCTAACTCCCCCTACCTACAGTTTGTAAGAATGACCGAGAAAAAAATGAAAAAAAAGAACAAATGCTCTAAGCTTGAAACTAAGAAATTTGTCAACAGATGCCCAAGATCTCAATTAATATTTACTAAGTATGCTACATACCATTAGCTAGAAGGATGCATAAAGATCTGGGTTTCAGTTTTTTAAATCTCAGCATTAAGTACAAACATACACAGAAAGCTTTGGAAACCCCACTTAAACCTTCTTAGGGAGCAGAGGGGAATTTATGAGACTAAAGTTCATAATATGCAGAAGTCACTGCAGCAAGGGGTGTTTTCATAAACAAGTGTCTAAAGTATAGATAGAATACCCTGTGGTAGCTCCCTGNTCTGATGAGAGTTATTTATATTGTGTTTATCTTATATATATTTATAAATCAAAGTTTTCTTCTATTACTACTCACTGGGCCTTAGTCTTTTGACCCTTCTCAATCAGAGGTCTATTAAGAGACTTAATCCCTAATGTCCTAATATACCCATTGAATATATTACATTTATTTTTCTCCTATACACCCAGACATCAAGAATTAGAGAATTGAAAGTGTAGTACTGAATTTTCTCTAGTGTTTAATTCTCTTGAAGAATCCAGATTGAAAAAAGGTTGGAGGCTGTGCTCAGTTTTCACCTAGACTAGTGCCAAAGTCTATCTGGTTATTCTTCCTTTAGCCTCACCTTCTTCTAACTGGCTCCCCTTAAGTTAAGATTTGATCTCGACTTTGCTATTGTTTTTCATCTATGAATGAATTGTAGTTAATAAAAATACTATGATTATCTCTGATAAGGATGCTAACTAAATTTAAACAATAGTGCACTTACCATATTCTTAAAACCTCTATATTGCTTACTTTGCTATTATCAGTAACAATATTTTTGTACAAAAGCTGCTGCTGTCCTGTCACTCTCTTTTTGATGGCTATCATCACTCTATGATTGTAATGAGTGTCTGATACAGTCTTTGAAGAGAGTAGAAGATCAGCGGAAGAGTCATGCCATGAGTCATTTTGCCCATATGGATGTGGCTCTGGTACACATTTACATCAAAGCACATTGTTGATCCAGAAAGACAACTCTCGACCTGAGGGCTTGATGTGTCTTTCAAGGCAGTACATCCTCTCAGTTAAAATGTTTTCATATATATTATAATGCCTCTCCTAGATGAGAACTGTGAGCTTTACTGATATCCGTAAAGCAACAAAATTTTCTAAAATCTGCAGAAGTTGCCAAGCTTTCCTCTGTAATTTAATCAGGCCATCAATCAGCAGGGTTAGGTCATACAAGCTAATATTTCTTTACAGCTTAGATACAGTTGAATGATTTTTGGTTTAACTAGAGGCAAAATGTTAGTTCCTCATGACATTTAACAGTTCCTAGAGTCATTATTTTGACAGCATCTATTTGACCTGAGAAACTTCTTGCCTACAGAAGTAAGTCTTAGGGCAAAATTTGCTTATATAAAAACAGAAGAAAGAAAACGACCCTAAAAGTCAGTTTTAATCATCTATTAAAAATAAACACAGACTTCTGAATAAGATGATGATATAGGACCCAAGTTTCTAACTCCCCCTACCTACAGTTTGTAAGAATGACCGAGAAAAAAATGAAAAAAAAGAACAAATGCTCTAAGCTTGAAACTAAGAAATTTGTCAACAGATGCCCAAGATCTCAATTAATATTTACTAAGTATGCTACATACCATTAGCTAGAAGGATGCATAAAGATCTGGGTTTCAGTTTTTTAAATCTCAGCATTAAGTACAAACATACACAGAAAGCTTTGGAAACCCCACTTAAACCTTCTTAGGGAGCAGAGGGGAATTTACGAGACTAAAGTTCATAATATGCAGAAGTCACTGCAGCAAGGGGTGTTTTCATAAACAAGTGTCTAAAGTATAGATAGAATACCCTGTGGTAGCTCCCTGTAGATACAAATGTATCACTAAACCTCAGAAATTTGTCTTCTTTTTGGGAAAAGGATCAGGAGAAGTAGAAAGCTCACAAAGTCTTAAGGTTTCTTTCTGAAAAGAGGATGTAAAATAATTGGAAAGTCAGAAAATTTAGAATAGTTTTCAACTGAGTTATTTCCATTTTTTAAAATCTCTTTAAACCAAAAGATTTTGAAGTGATGCTAAAAGTCAGAAGAAGGGGATAATTTTACAGAGAGATAACAACTTTGTGAAATCCACTCACTAAAAAAGAAAAGAGAAATAACTAGAAAACTACTGCATCAAATTTCCAAAATATTCAAGATGACTTAGCATCAAAGAACTTAACGTCTATGAAGTTAGAGAAAGTAGTGGTGTGGTCGGAAAAATCTGAAATGAGGATCGTGTAACACATCCAGGCATAGAGGTATTTGTAAAATGGGTTACAGGATGATAAACTCAACTCAGGAAAGGGATTCAAAACTATAAAGTATACATGTTGAATGTGATCAAATGTTTTCGGCTAATTATATAAGTACCACTTACAGCTCATTCATCAAGAAGTGTTTTAGAAGAGCAAGGTCACTGACTACTTCTTAGGTTGGCCAGGTAAGACAAGTGTCACAGTTTTCTGAACATATATCAGCAGCTAGCTGAAGACCCAAGGGAGATCAGGGCGGCCGTAACAAGAATGTCCCTTTCAAGCTATCTCAGTCTTACACTCCAAACTGGAAAAAAAAGAAAAAGTGACTATGAACTACCGTATTCTGTCAAGCCTGGTGAGTATGAATTGTGACCTAAATATATTATTTATGTGAAAACTGAATATTTTCTTGCCATGCAACAAGTCAGACTGGAATCAAATCTTGGTGTCTGGTAAAAACAAGATTTCATACAGTGGAAGCTCTGTGGAAGTGAAAAAAAAGTCATTTTAATATGAATCCAGTTAAAGCCCTTTGAAGGTGGACACTGACACACACTGACTGTGACAAGTGGAGGAGTGGATGTGAATTGGAGACGTGGAGAAAGAAAGTGGAGGCTGCTTCCTAGCTCTTCGAGGGATAAACAGAGTGACCCACAATGAGGTTACACGTGTAGGTCAAATTGTTTACAGACATTAAAAGAATTATTAACTACATCTTTTCCAAGGAGCAAGGGAAAACAAAATTATTACTAAATCTGCAAGGGGGCTACAAATATAAATAAGCTATTTTATAAATGTTAATTAGTAAAGTAAAAAATATTAATTTTTAACTTTGCACCCAATTAAGAGGAGGGAAAGAGATTAATTAGGTGAAAATAATAAAAACAGATGACAGACTTGGCAATAACATCATAATAATGCTGTAGGGTGATAGATAGTTGCTAGAATTAATATAAAAATCAACTCATAATATTTGTAAATGTTGAACTACTCTGTGGTACACCAGAAACTAATATAATACAATAAGCCCCCAACCTAGAAACCTTCAAGCTGTGAAACTTCAAAGATGCATGTGTGAAGACCTGATGGAACTGGAGGCCCAGAGAAAGGATGGGGAGAGACAAGAGTAAGAAGTAACTGAGGAATGGAGACTCATGACACAGGAAATGACAAAGGGATTTTCTTATTTGAGGAGCTCTGTTAGTTTTGAGGCACAGAACCTGAATGGAAAATAGTATGTGGAAGCTGCAGCAGCCATTCAGAATGCAATCCAGTGCTATCACGTCATCTATGATGAGGGAAAAAAAAAAGCTACTTTCCAGACATCACTGCGTCATTTTTCCAAAAGGGTGGATAGAATTGAATCCAGCAAGTAACCAGAACCTGAGCATGTAGCAAAAGCAGTCTTTAAAGGAAAATTCATAGAGATACAGACTAGCTTAAAAAAATAAGAAAAATCTTAAATAAACAATCTAATCTACCACCTAAAAGAATTAGAAAAAGCCTGAAGCCAGATGAAGGAAGGAAATAATAAATATCAGAGATTATTTTAGTTCAAATAAAATAGAGATTAAAGAAATATTAGAACAATCATTAAGACCAAGACCTGGTTCTTTGAAGGGCAAACAAAATCGACAAACCTCTGGCAGGCTCACCAAGAAGAATAGATAGATAAGGCCAAATAAACAATATAAGAAATGAAAGAGGAGAAGTAACAATAGATACTGCTGAAATTAAAAAAAAAATAGTGGAATACTATAAACCTTTATATGCCACCAAATTAGACAATCTAGAAGAAATGGACAAGTTTCAGAAACATACAGCCCACCAAAACTGAATCAAGAAGAAATAAATGATATGAACAACTAATCACTAGAAGTGAAATAGAATCAGTTATTAAAAAAAACAAAATAAGTTGCTGCAAACAAAAGTCCAAGATCAAATGACTTTACTGGAAAATTCTATCAAACATGTAAACAACATATACTGATTTTTCTCAAACTCTCCTGAAAGTTTTAATAGGAGGGAATACTCCCCAAATCATTCTTTGAAGCTATCATCACACTGAGACCAAAACCAGATAGAATTACTACCAGTAAAGAAAATTACAGGCCAATATCTTTGATGATTATAGATGAAAAAAATTTTAGCCAACATAATACAATACATAAAAAGAATATCATATACCACAATCAAGTTGGATTCATCCCAAGGTTGTAAGGATGGTTCAAAATACACAGATCAATCAATGTGATATACCATATTAAGAAAACACAGAAACACAAGATCACCTTAATAGATGCATAAAAACCATTTGATAAAAGTCAACACCCATTCATGATAAAAGCTCTTTCCAAAGTAGGTACAGAGGGAACATATGTCAACATAATAAAACCTATGTATGACAAACTCACAGTCAATATAACATTCAGTCACAGAAAACTGAAAACCTCACTAAAATCTAACAAGGATCCCCACTGTCGCTTCTCAGCATAGTATTAGGAGTCCTAGCTGTAATAGTCAGTTAGGAAAAAAAAAAAATGCTATTTAAATTGGAAGAGAAAAGGTAAAATTGTCATTACATGCAGATGGCATGATACTGTGTAGAGAAAAATCTAGATTCCACACAAAAATGATTAGAAATGATATATGGATCCAACAAAACAGTAGGATACAAGATTAACATAGAATTTGGTTGAATTTCTTCACAAAAAAATGTATCAGAAAGGTAAAGTAAAAAGCATTCCTTTCATAACTGCATCAAAAAATACAATACTTAGGTATAAATCTGAAAAAGAAAGTTAAAGACTTACATGCTGAGAACTTTAAAATATTGATCAAAGAAATTAAAGATGATTATAAGAAATGGAAAGACATCTCATGCTTTTGGATAGAAGAACATTGTTAAAATGGCCATAGTAAGCAAAGTAATTTAATGCAACCCCTATCAAATTACCTATGACATTTTTCACAGAACTAGAATAATCCTAAAATTTATACCAGAATTTTATATACCCAAAACACCGGAATTGCCAAAACCAATCCTTAGGAAAAAGAACAAAGTTGGAGGCATAACCCATCTAGACTTCAGACAATATTCCAAAGCTTCATTAATCAAAATAGCATGATACTTGCAAGGGATTTCTGTGTGTTGATTTTATATCCTGCAACTTTACTATATTCATTGATTAGCTCTAGTAATTTTCTGGTGGAGTCTTTAGGGTTTTCTATGTAGAGGATCATGTCGTCTGCAAACAGTGAGAGTTTTACTTCTTCTTTTCCAATCTGGATTCCTTTTATTTCTTTTTCTGCTCTGATTGCTGTGGCCAAAACTTCCAGAACTATGTTGAATAGTAGCGGTGAAAGTGGGCACCCTTGTCTTGTTCCTGACTTTAGGGAAAATACTTTCAATTTTTCACCATTGAGGATAATGTTTGCTGTGGGTTTGTCATATATAGCTTTTATTATGTTGAGGTATGTTCCTTCTATTCCTGCTTTCTGGAGAGTTTCTATCATAAATGGATGTTGAATTTTGTCGAAGGCCTTCTCTGCATCTACTGAGATAATCATATGGCTTTTATTTTTCAGTTTGTTAATGTGGTGAATTACATTGACTGATTTGTGGATGGTGAAGAATCTTTTCATCCCTGGGATAAAGCCCACTTGGTCATGGTGTATGATCTTTTTAATGTGTTGTTGGATTCTGATTGCTAGAATTTTGTTAAGGATTTTTGCATCTATGTCCGTCAGTGATATTGGCCTGTAGTTTTCTTTTTTTGTGGCATCTTTGTCAGGTTTTGGTATTAGGGTGATGGTGGCCTCATAGAATGAGTTTGGGTGTTTACCTTCCTTTGCAATCTTCTGAAAGAGTTTGAGTAGGATAGGTGTTAGCTCTTCTCTAAATTTTTGGTAGAATTCAGCTGTGAAGCTGTCTGGACCTGGGCTTTGTTTGCTGGAAGGTTTCTGATTATAGCTTCAATTTCCGTGCTTGTGATACTTGCACGAAAAAAGACATAATGTTCAAAGAAACAGAAGAGAGAATTCAGAAATAAACCCATACTCCTATGGTCAATTAATCTTCAAAAAAGGAGGCCAGAATACACAATGGGGAAAATATAATTTCTTTAGCACGTGTTACTGAGAAAGTTGGCCAGTTGCATGTCAATCAGTGAAGTTAGAACACTCCTTTACTTCATACAATGATAAACTCAAAATGGCTTACTGACTTGAAGATTATTGTTGTTGATATTCAGTCGCTGCGTGGTGGCTCAACCTTTCGAGATTCCCAGTAGCCCAACAGGCTCCTCTGTCCATAGGATTCCCAGGCAAGAATAATGGAGTGGGTTGTCATTTCCTTCTCCAGGGGATCTTTCCAACCCAGGGATTGAACCTGCATCTCCTGCATTGAAAGGCAGATTCTTTACTACAGCGTCACCAGGGAAGTCCAAATATAACACTATAGAACTCATAGAAGAGAATACTGGCAATATGTTCTGTGGCATTGTTGCTCAGCCACTTAGTCGTGTCCAGATCTTTATGATCCCATGGACTGTGGCACGCCAGTCTTCCCTGTCCTTCATTATCTTCAGGAGCTTACTCAAACTCGTATACACTGAGTCAGTAATCCCATTAAACCATCTCATCCTCTGTCATCCTCTTCTCCTCCTACCTTCAGTCCTTCCCAGGATCACTGTCTTTTCTAATGAGTTGGTTCTTTGCATCACATGATCAAAGTATTGGAGCTTCAGCTTCAGTGTCAGTCCTTCCAATGAATATTCAAAACTGATTTCCTTTAGGATTGACTGGTTTGATCTCCTTGCAGTCTGAGGGACTCTCAGGAGTCTTCCCTAACACCACAGTTCAAAAGTATCAATTCTTTGAGACTCAGCTTTCTGTATAGTCCCATTCTCACATCCATACATGACTAATGGAAAAATCATAACTTTGACTATATGGACCTTGGTCAGCAAAGTAATGTTCCTGTTTTTTAATACACTACCTAGGTTTTTTATAGTATTTCTTCCAAGCAGCAAGCCTCTTTTAATTTCATGGCTGCAGTCACCATCTGCAGTGATTTTGGAGCCAAAGAAAATGTCTGTCATGGTTTCTGTTGTTTTCCCATCTATTTGCCATGAAGTGATGGGACCAGACGCCATGATCTTAGTTTTCTGAATGCTGAGTTTATAGCCAGCTTTTTCATTCTCCTCTTGTACTTTCATCAAAAGGCTCTTTAGTTGTTCTTCGTTTTCTGCCATAAGGGTGGTGTCATCTGCATATCTGGAGAAGGAAATGGCAACCCACCCTAGTATTCTTGACTAGAGAACCCTGTGTACGGAAGTGCCTGGTGGGCTGCCGTCTATGGGGTCGCACAGAGTAGGACATGACTGAAGCGACTTAGCATGCGTGTATGCACTGGAGAAGGAAATGGTAACCCACTCCAGTATTTTCTCCTGGAGAATCCCAGGGACAGAGGAGCCTGGTGGGCTGCCATCTTTGAGGTTGCACAGAGTCGGACATGATTGAAGCGACTTAGCAGTAGCAGCAGCAGCAGCATCTGCATAAATGAGGTTATTGATATTTTTCCCGGCTATCTTGAGTCCAGCTTCTGCTTCATCCAGCCTGGCATTTTGCATGATGTACTGTCNGAGGAGCCTGGTGGGCTGCCATCTTTGAGGTTGCACAGAGTCGGACATGATTGAAGCGACTTAGCAGTAGCAGCAGCAGCAGCATCTGCATAAATGAGGTTATTGATATTTTTCCCGGCTATCTTGAGTCCAGCTTCTGCTTCATCCAGCCTGGCATTTTGCATGATGTACTGTCATATAAGTTAAATAAGCAGGGTGACAATACACAGCCTTGATGTACTCCTTTCCCTATTTGGAACCAGTCCTTCATTCTATGTCTGGTTTTAACTGTTGCTTCTTGACCTGTATACAGATTTCTAAGGAGGCAGGTAAATTGGTCTGAAATTCTCATCTCTTTAAGAATTTTCCACAGGTTGCTGCCATCCACAAAAAGACTTTAGTGTAGTCAGTAAAGCAGAACTAGATGTTCTTCTAAAATTCTCTTGCTTTTTTGATGATCCATTAGATGTTGACAATTTGACCTCTGGTTCCTCTGCCTTTTCTAAATCCAGCTTGAACATCTGGAAATTCTTGGTTCAAGTACTGTTAAAGCCTAGCTTGGAAAATTTTGAGCATTAATTTACTAGCATGTGAAATGAGTGCAATTGTGCAGTAGTTTGAACATTCTTTGTCATTTCCTTTCTTTGGTGCTGGAATAAAAACTGACCTTTTTCTAGAGGAGTGATCACATCATTCTAGTTTTCTGGGTCATAAAGATTTTTTTTGTATAGTTCTGTATATTCTTGTGACCTCTTCTTAATAAGTTCTGCTTCTGTTAGGTCCATACCATTTCTGTCTTTTATTGTGCCCATTTTTGCATGAAATGTTCCCTTGGTATGTCTAATTTTCTGAAGTGATCTGTAGTCTTTCCATTCTATTTTTTCCCTCTATTTCTTTGCATTGTTCACTTAGGAAGGCTTTCTTATCTCTCCTCACTGCTCTTTGGAACTCTGCATTCAGATGGGTATATCTTTCCTTTTCCTTTTGCCTTTAGCTTTCTTCTTTTCTCAGGTATTTGTAAGGCCTCTTCAGACAATCATTTTGCTGTTCTGCATTTCTTTTTCTTGGGGATGGTTTTGATCACCATCTCCTATACAATATTATGAAAGTCTCTCCACAGGCACTTTGTCAGATCTAATCCCCTGAATCTATTTGTCATTTTCACTGTGTAATTGTAAGAGATTTAATTTAGGCCATACCTTAATAGTAGATTTCCTTGCTTTTTCAATTTAAGTATGAATTTTTCAATAAGGAGTTCATGATCTCAGCCATGGTCAGCTCTCAGTCTTGTTTTTGCTGGCTTAATAGAGCTTCTCCATATTTAGCTGCTAAAATAATCAATCTGATTTTGGTATTGACCATTTGGCAATGTCCATGTGTAGAGTCATCTTTTGAATTCTTGGAAGAGGGTGTTTGCTATGGTCAATGACTAACTCTGTTAGTCTTTGCCCTGCTTTATTTTGTACTCCAAGGCTAAACTTGCCTGTTACTCCAGGTATCACTTGCCTTCCTACTTTGCATTCCAGTTCCCTATGATAAAAAGGACATCTTTTGGGGATGTTCGTTCTAGAAGGTCTTGTAGGTCTTCATAGAACCATTTAACTTCAGCTTCTTCGGCATTAGTGGTTGGGGCATAGACTTGGATTACTGTGATACTGAATGGTTTGCCTTGGAGAAGAACAGAGATCAGTATGTCATTTTTGAGATTGTACCCAAGTACTACATTTCAGACTCTCTTGCTGACTATGAGGGTTACTCCATTTCTTCTAAGGGATTCTTGCTCACAGTAGTAGATGTAATGGTCATCTGAATTAAATTCTCCCATTCCAGTCCATTTTATTTCACTGATCCTAAAATGTCAACATTCACTCTCGTCATCTTCTGTTTGATCACCTCCAATTTACTTTGATTCATGGACCTAAGATTCCAGGTTCTTATGCAATACTGTTCTTTACAGCATCAGACTTTACTTTCACCACCAGACACATCCACAACTGGGCACTGTTTCCACTTTAGCTCAGCCTCTTCATTCCTTCCGGAGTTATTTCTCTGCTCTTCTCCAGTAGTATATTGGGCACCTACCAACCTGAGGTGTCCATTTTCCAGTGTTATATGCTTTTGCTTTTTCATACTGTTCATGAGGTTCTGTGTCATAAATCACAGCAATGTTTTCTTAGATCAGTCATCCAAGGCAATAGAAATAAAAGCAAAAATATACAAATGGAACTTGGTCAAACTTGCAAGCTTCTGCACAGCAAAGAAAACCATAAACAAAATTAAAATAAAACCTACAGAATGGTTGAAAATATTTTCAGACAAAGCAACAAACAAGGGCTTAATTTCTAAAACATGCAAAAGCTCACACAACACAATAACAAAAAACAAATAATACAAAATGGGCAGAAGACAAAAATAGATATTTCTCCAAGAATAATTTTTTAGTATACCAGAAACTAATACAACATTGTAACCCAACTATACCTCAATAAAAATATGAAGAAAAGGATGTAGCTACCAAATTTATAGAATTAAAAATGATGCAGGAAACTAGAAACATGCAACAATAAATATGGAAAGAGTATGACAACAAATTAAGTAGTCCAGGTGAAATATTAGGTCATCCCTGTAGCTCAATCGGTAAAGAGTTTGCCCGCAACACAGGAGACCAGGGTTCGATCCCTGGGTCGGGAAGACCCTCTGGAGAAGGGGACGGCAATCCACTCCAGTGTTCCTGCCTGGAAAATCCCATGGACAGAGGAGACTGACGGGCTACAGTCTGTGGGGTTGCAAAGAGTCAGACACGACTGAGCAACTACCACTACAGGTGACATACAACTGAATTAGTAATCAAAATCATTCCTCAAAGAAAAGGCCAGAACCAGCTGGCTTCACTGATGACTTCACCAAATATTTCATGAATTAACACTAATCCTTACAAATTCTTCCAAAAAAAATAGAAGAGGAGGGAAACCTCCCAACCCATTCAGTGAAGTGAGTGTTATTGTGATTCCCAAACCAGACATCACAAGAAAATCGCTACTTACATCTCTAATGAATATACATGCAAATATCCTCAACAAAAAACTAGCAAATTGAAGTCAGCAACATTTAAATGAGTTTCCAAAAAAGGAAACAGACAATAAGCACTGGAGAGAATATGGATAAAAAAGAACCTCCTACATTGTCAGAGGGAAGGTAAATTGTAACACCCACTATGTCAAACAATATGAGGATGTCTCAAAAAATTAAAAATAGGACTACAATATGATCCAGCTATTCTACATTTGATTATTTATCTGAAGAATATGAAAACATTAATCAAATAGGCATATTCATACCTACGCTCATCGCAACATTATTTACAATAACCAAGATACGGAACAATCTAAGTGTTCAATGATGGAGGAATGGATAGAGCATATGCGGTATATACATACAATGGAACTCTTCTCTGCCATAAAAATGTGTGTGAGAGCTTGCCTTTTGAGAAAATAGGGAAGGACCTTGAGGGTATTATGCTAAGTGAAATAAATTAGACAGAGAAGTACCATACCATTTTATTTGTATGTGGCATAGTAAATAAATAAACAAATCAAACAAAAACACAGAAACAGGGAACAGAATCGTGTCACCATAGAAGAAGAGAGGTGGAGGAAGGGTGAGATGGGTAAAAGGGTCAACTGAGTATTGAGAGATGAGAACAATCTTGGTCGTGAGAACTCTGTAGAGTACACACGAAGCTTATACAAATTTGATTGTAACAACTTTTGCCAGGCTTTATGAAGGAGAGATTCTTGAAGGTCCTTATTCTGGTATTCTGGAAGTTCCTCTCCTAATTATTAAACTTCTGACTGATATTTATCCTCACTGCAGTACTAGTCAGAGAAAATTTTATATTTTAGGGTTTTTTGTGTCAATCATCGAAGGACTAATATTATAAGTGGTGAAGTAATCTCAGTATAGCAAGTGGTGTGTGTGAGTGTGTTTGCATGTATGTTAGTGAGAATATCCCTATAATCACACGATATTACTAAGTATATAAGAGAAAGTTGCCATATTCCTGGTCTATTATTTTTAACTTTGTTCATTTTAATTAAATAAATGTTTACTGATTCTCTATGATGTTTCAATAGATAGGCTATGTCCCAAGCATACAGAGATACCCTTACCTAAATAAACTTATAATATTCCTCAACTGTTTTTTTTTTTTTTTTTTTTCTTGCTATAAAGAGACAGGCCAGTAGACCTGGAGAAGATCCTGGTTTCAGAAGAAACTAGATCTTGACCATAATCTGCCAAACACCAACAGTGCCACTTTTATCAAATATTTACTCTGAGCCCAGGGCTGCTAAATGTTTTGAATAGATTTTCTTAGACATTCTTCATAAAAACCTTATGAAGTAGGTAATCTTCATTTTTAAATGAGTAACTGAGGCTCTCAGAGATTAGACCTAGCTGGTGGTTTGTCACACTGTCCCAGGAAAACAAGTCTGACTTTAGAAGGTGCTTCTTCTGTAGAACCAAATCCTGCCACTTGCCTGAGGAGAGCCCTCAGCAGTCTCTCCAAGTTTGCACTGAGCCGTAAGACTATGGGAAATTTTTACTTTCTTAACACTTTTCTCTATGGTGACCAGTATTATTTTTAGAATTAGACAGAAAAAAAAAAACACTTAAAGTATTATGCTTTTATGCTTAGCTTCTTCAGGTAAAGAAGACAAACTGTATTAAGGACTATATTAAGAAGCATAACATATACCTCTTCAAAGATTACAAAGTAGAATGATATTATTTAACAGTTATACCTCAAAATTATCTTGGTAGAAATCTACTGAGGTTTCCAGATTATGAAAGCATCTGGAGCTCAGAACATCACAATCTTAGGGAATTGGTACATGAATCCCTTCATTATGTTTTGACTGTGAACTCTGGGCTTATGTTTATAGAAAGTAAATGGGTAACCATTTTATTTTTTAATAACTAAATTTTATGCTTGTTAAAGAGCTTTCATACTAAGGTTTTAGGCACTGTAAAAACACATGGATAGTCAGCTTGTACCACAAAGAGAATATCAGGGATTTTGTAGAGGCCCATTTATTCACAATACATAAATCAGCTTACATGGATAGAAGTTACATTTAACAGGATGCTGTTTGTTCTATTTCTGCTGCAAGCAGTGAAATCAGGAAAAAAAAATGCAGCACTATGAATTTGTTTAAATCACTAATCCCAATCACTTTCATTTTATAGAGGTATCTGGGAAGATACATGCTGCTTCACGTAATAAGCTGTGGTCAAAGAAAAGAAATTGCAACCTCAAGCTTCCAGAGAACTGAACATTGTATTTACACTCAAAACCACATTACTTTCATGGAGCAGGTACCTGGTATCTGTTCAGTTCAGTCGCTCAGTCGTGTCTGACTCTTTGCGACCCCATGAATCGCAGCACGCCAGGCCTCCCTGTCCATCAACAACTCCCGGAGTTCACTCAGACTCACACCCATGGAGTCAGTGATGTCATCCAGCCATCTCATCCTCTGTCGTCCCCTTCTCCTCCTGTCCCTAATCCCTCCCAGCATAGAAGTCTTTTCCAATGAGTCAACTCTTCGCATGAGGTGGCATGTATTATTAAGGTAGTATAGGTATGTTTTATCAGTCTTTTACTATTAATCAGGAAGTTGATACACAACTGTTTTAGTTGCCCAGAGCAAAATGGACCAACAATAATAATACATGTCTGTGAATAGAGCAAGACAAATATTACACATTTCATATTCTTCAGAAACAACAGAAATATTTTCTTTTAAAATACTTTCAATTCAAATATGTTTCTTTAATTTAAAAAGTAAATTTTTTATGTCTCTAACCAATTCCTTTCCTTCTAAAATCCAAAAGGGAAAAAAAAAATCAGAATTATTTCTCCCTTCTGTAAAAACAAAATACAATGCACTCCTGGTATAGTTTTTAAAGAGACACATTTTTAAGGGCTAAGAACAGACGAATAACATATGTCTTTTTGTGTTATATTTGTTTTTCAGTTTATAAATGTTTTTACGTTTAATTTGATAAGGACGTCAGACAGGATCTTCTGATATTTCATGGTTTGAGAACATTCTTCTAATTCTAGCTTGGTGTAACACAGACATGACAACGTAGTCTTGTCTTCCTAACCAACTGTGTTTAAGGCTACCAGTTTTATACATTTTTTGAGCTTTCCCCAAGTTCTCAACATTCCTATCAATGAATAAAAGATAAAAATGGGTAACATTTTTTAAAGCATATATGTCCCAGGGAACAGAACTACTGTTTTTCATATGCCTTAATAATTAAACTACAAAGTAGGTATCATTATTATACCCATTTTCCAGATGAGAATACTGACACGACTAACAAATGTGAAGCTAAGATTCACACTTTAGCCGTTTAGAGCATGTCTACCTTGCCACAGGACGATGCTTAAGGTTTCTGCTTTTTAGCGTTATACGTTTCACTCTTTCAGCAGTGCAAAGGCAGTGGCAATGCACACTCTCTACATTGTTCTACCCCCTCATCATTTTCAGCAACTGATTAATCCCTTTCATCAGTCTACCCAGTAAACGGAAAGGGTGCTTTACCTTACCAATGTATGATCGCCATCTAGTGGTAAAAAATTAATCATGATTAGTTACCCACATCGTTCCTATTAACAGTCTTGATATATAAGCTGTACTAAGGAACTTAAAAACTTANTCTACCCAGTAAACGGAAAGGGTGCTTTACCTTACCAATGTATGATCGCCATCTAGTGGTAAAAAATTAATCATGATTAGTTACCCACATCGTTCCTATTAACAGTCTTGATATATAAGCTGTACTAAGGAACTTAAAAACTTATACTCAAACAAGCCAATTTCTACTGTAACAATAGATGGTAATCATTTATTTGTATATAGAGTGTTATTTTGAAATACTATAGCCTTCGTAGTAAGAGTTTTAAATTGCCTTCATTTTTTATAGTCTGTATAATATTTGTATAGTGTTTATAGTTAAAAGTTTTCCATATGCCTTTCATTTCTTGAGTTATAAATATGGTATAAAATGTCAGTGTTTATTTTTAATAAAATATAACCATTACCATTTTTTAAAAGTGTGACTAACCACTACCATGTGAAAGAGATAAAAGTGAATGTGTTGGTCACTCAATTACATCCAACTCTTTGAGACCACATGACTATAGCCCATCAGACTACTCTGTTCATGGAATTCTCCAGGCAAGAATACTGGAGTGGGTGGCCATTCCCTTCTCCAGGGATCTTCCCAACCCAGGAATCGAGACTGGGTCTCCTGCATTGCAGGCAGATTCTTTAACATCTGAGCCATTAGGGAAGCCCTTACAATTATTGAGAATATATAAACCAACTGGACAAGCAACAAGGCTTGCATAGATATTGAAGACTTAGATAAAGAGGCCTTGCTCCTATTTTGCTTGTAGGTATTTTAGGTATCTTGCCTGTTTGGTTTTATGTTCCCCATTTTGCCCTATTACCTGTGAATACCATTCCTCATCTGATTCATCTAATGCCATAGTATTCCCCTGCCAAGTCTTCTTAGTTCCCAGCTGTTCCAATATTCATTCTCTTTATCAATTCCAATACATGGGGATGAATATTTGTAGACATATGTGTCTTAAGTATAGATGCTAGATTTTTGTCCAACATAAAACAATTTTTGATGTCTATTAGTAAAATTTATGAATATATGTCCCCATCGCTGAATCACTTATATATTCCACCCTTTTCAAGTATGAATCTTACTTGGTCATTGTACACTGATATTTTTTTTAATATACAATTTCATTTTATGCATTCTCTTTAAAAGTTGTACATCTATAACTGTGAAATGGGGGTATAATTGTGGTAGGATTGCTACACTTATTCAATTTAGAACTGTTTATGCTGTATTTGTAAAATTAGTAACACAATTTCAATTTTTTCTTGTCTTCAGAAAAATCAGTGAACCTAAAAATTAACTGATTTCTTTTGTCTTTTTAAGTAAAGGTTTTAAAACTCAGTCATAAAACTGCTGAAGATGGGAATGAAAAGTAGAACTTTTAGAACTCAAATTTCTTCCTTTGTTATTAATCTAGTCNAACTGTTTATGCTGTATTTGTAAAATTAGTAACACAATTTCAATTTTTTCTTGTCTTCAGAAAAATCAGTGAACCTAAAAATTAACTGATTTCTTTTGTCTTTTTAAGTAAAGGTTTTAAAACTCAGTCATAAAACTGCTGAAGATGGGAATGAAAAGTAGAACTTTTAGAACTCAAATTTCTTCCTTTGTTATTAATCTAGTCTGTGTTTCTGTTACATCTTGATTCAGTATTGGTGATGCTTATTTTCATAGAGATCTATTATTTTCTCAGAAATTCCAAGCATGTATATATTTTTGTTTCTGCATATGTGGTTTTAACTCTTTCCAAATTGCTAAGGTTTACATTTTATATGTTTCAAGCAATTTTTGAGTTAGCTACCTGTTTTATTATAGTGGCTTATTTTTTTAGTTNTTTGTTATTAATCTAGTCTGTGTTTCTGTTACATCTTGATTCAGTATTGGTGATGCTTATTTTCATAGAGATCTATTATTTTCTCAAAAATTCCAAGCATGTATATATGTTTATTTCTGCATATGTGGTTTTAACTCTTTCCAAATTGCTAAGGTTTACATTTTATATGTTTCCAGAAATTTTTGAGTTATCTACCTGTTTTATTATAGTGGCTTATTTTTTTAGTTTTTTTAAACCCTTTTTATTAATATAAATTTACTTTTTATTCTAACTCATTCATTTCTACTTTCCATTTATCCATTCTCTGCTTCTGAATATTTGTTGACCACTTATTCCTTTCAATTTAAATAATTCACTTGTTTTCTTCTTTTCATTTAAAGATAAAGCTTTTAAAGGGACAAGTTTTACTCTAAATGCATTTCTAGTTACATCTCATAGGTTTTATAGTATTGNCTTTTTATTCTAACTCATTCATTTCTACTTTCCATTTATCCATTCTCTGCTTCTGAATATTTGTTGACCACTTATTCCTTTCAATTTAAATAATTCACTTGTTTTCTTCTTTTCATTTAAAGATAAAGCTTTTAAAGGGACAAGTTTTACTCTAAATGCATTTCTAGTTACATCTCATAAGTTTTATAGTATTGTATTTGGGATTGTTTTCAGGTAGGTAATGATATTATAGTTCTTTGATCCAACATTCATTTATTTACTTAACAATTCAGATTTTATTATATTTTAGTTATAGATTTGCTATTTTCTTTTACTATTGAATCTTGCTCACGAATTTTAGTTTGTACATTTGTGATTTTGAAAAATCTATTTATGCTCAATCTGTAGTTAAGATTTATATATTTTTAAAAACTTAATGAAAGATTTCAAAGAATCTATAATTTCTCTTCATGTATATAGTTTATGATGATGAAGTTCAATATATACTACTAAATACACTTGCTATTAATTTCTCTAGTTTCACTATAATTTTGTTTACTTGACAGATTAAAAACTAATTTGCTTTGAAGTATTTGACTCTCAAAATCTAGTTTTTCTAAGAGCTTTTTTTTATATATTTCAATATCATATTAGTTGATCCTCAAGTGATAATTAGTTACCCTTCCAGTTTATTTTTTTCTGTCTCTCATCTTTTGTCTGATATTATCATGACCACTGTATTTATTGTTTATGTATTTAAGATGTCCATTATGACAAGGAAAATAGGATGACTAAGGCTGGCTCGAGTCACTCGGTGAATATCCCACTCTCATATTAAGTAAGTTTGATCCCTAAAAGAAATCTGACAGACGTTACCGTGGCAGGAGAGACAGTGTTGTTAATGTCGTAGTAATCAGGAAGACATCTAACTGCAAGTTACAGAGAATACTCAACTGGGGACAACCACAATGAAAAATTACAAAGAAACATCCAGGTTTATTTTTTTGTGTGAAGAGCAGAGGAATTAGGCCGGCAACACTGTATAATGTGTCTACTCTGGACCTCTTCCAAGGGAATAACATCAAACTGATCACAAAAATGGGCTCTGAGGAAGACTATGACTGCATTTATTCATCAAAGATCCAACTACAGATTAGTGTCACATTTGAATCAAATTTATTTTATATTTGATTCTTTGGTTATAGGTAAGTATGTAAAGAGGAAAAGTATTATCTTTAACAAATAAATTTTTTCTTACTAAAATTATCTAAGCAAAAATAAAAATCAAGTGTCACAAATTTCAGAAAGCAGGAAATTCAACAGCTTTTAGACATAAATATTATATACACATATATGCATATATTTATATATAATATATGGTTTTCAGTGTTGATTTACATACATTAAGCATTGTAAAATGTCTCAGGCATGAAATATAAACTTCTTGAGAAATGGNGAAGGACTTAGACACATAATGAAAACTCAGTGAATATCATCCTAGTGCAGAGACAGGGACGGAGACTTTGAAAGCAGCCTGCCTAGATTTTAATATTGGCCTAGAACTTATTGACTAGCAAATGACATTCAATCTCCACAGCCTCAGTTTCCTTATCTGTGAAAAGGGGGAATATTAAAAGAGTGACGATAAGGGTGTTGTGTTGTAAGGACAAGCTGATACATGGAGAGTGGTTGGAACAACATCTCAACATGACCAGCTTTCTGTAAATATTAGCTATTATTATTACTGGACATTATTGCACTTCACTGTAGCCTGGCCCTTCATGTCACTAACTTCTATAACCCACACATGTCTCTTATAAAGATCATAAGTAGTAAATTTAGTATTTAAAACTGTAAACATTTAGAGAAAAATGATGTTTCCATGTGGTTTTGAGAGACACCAGACATTACTATATTTTATCTAATGTTAAATCCTCTGCCAAAAGTGCAGGCTCAACACAGAATACTTTCACACACAAACATAAGGAAATTTGCAGTGGTTTCTTTCGTAATATAGATTTTAGGAATGCATTGAGGGATATAGTGGAGAATATGAACACAATGCCCCCTTCTCCCTGCCTTCATATATACAACTGGCATCAAGTAGTTGCTGGTCACTGGGGATGGCCNTTAAATCCTCTGCCAAAAGTGCAGGCTGAACACAGAATACTTTCACACACAAACATAAGGAAATTTGCAGTGGTTTCTTTCGTAATATAGATTTTAGGAATGCATTGAGGGATATAGTGGAGAATATGAACACAATGCCCCCTTCTCCCTGCCTTCATATATACAACTGGCATCAAGTAGTTGCTGGTCACTGGGGATGGCCTCTGCTAGGCCCTGAACATGCCGAGATGAAGACGGCATAGTTCCTGTCCAAGTTCTGTCCATAAATAGTTGTCTCTCTTGTAATATACTATAAAACAACTTTCCTTATCAAGATGTCTTCCCAAAGTTCTAATTAATAAGAATAATGAGTTCCCACTTAATATCTTCCTGGTACCTGTGCTACGTGCCACAAAGTCATTTTACTTTAAACTTTGAATATAACCTTTCTGCTTCCCTTTAACTTACTATTAGTTATAATTGCAAGATCTGAAGATAAAGGCCCTGGCACCTCATTCCCAAGTTAATAAGCTTGTGACTGGATGAAAATAGTATGGGGAAACATCTTACGGATTCAAAAAAAGAAACCGTGGGTGAATGCTAGTCCTGCTTCTTAAATGAAGTCATGTCCCGATGAAGTATCCATAAAATGTTTTGTTAAACAATATATCAGGCATGTTACATAAAACACTATATTCTATCAGAGATTTTTTTCTCTTTTATAATAGGACACATCTCTGACAATAAACCACATGATATATACATTTCAAAAGCTCTCTTCTCTAATTGAAACTGTTCTTTCCAGTAGTGGCATTACACAAGGATATTTTGGAGGGAATGTGTGTAGGTGTATGGCGAATACTATTAATTATCAGCCGAGTCGCTGACACAAGCACCACTGTTAAGGCTTTTCAAAGTCTAATCCAAAAAAAGATTGTCACAAGAAAGACTAATTAGATACCCCTGTCTTCACTTTGGGTTATTCAGCATTATAAATGTTTCCTTCACTTCAGTTCACAGGCTCTAATTATTTCCAACACAGAAAATGCACAGTGGGTTGAAAATGAATCAGTATCAAAATGTGTGCCCCGTGAACGTGGGTGACTACTGATCTACCCATACTTAATGATGGCACATGCTCACACATCACATGTGCTTTTATCCAGCTTGCCAGGACAAACATACAAAAGATTTGCCTGACTGTTGCTTAGTTAATACTGCATCTTATATTTGGATATGCATCAGGATTTACACAGCATTCTAACATGCAACTTTTACCCTTTATTTCAATAAATATGAATTAAAAGCCTATGATACAGTATGCAAAACAGAGGCACCACTCTCAGGGAGCCTACATATGAATGTGGGGAAACAGCAACAATTACATGTCTGAACAGAATATCTGAGCTATATGAAAAAGCTAAAAGAAAAAAAAAAAGTGATATGACAATGATTTGTAGGAGAACGTTATTTTCCATGGGTTGGTTACTAGCATCCTCACTGAAGACATGACATTCCAGGCAAGATCAAAGGGAAAAAGCATCTTTAGGACAATTTAGGGGCAGACAGTTTGAGGCATAGATGACTGCACATGCAAAAGTGTACTCAAGGGACAGAAAGAAGGCCAGAATGACCACAGAGAATGAATGTATTGATGATGAAGGAAGTGCTTGTGAAAAGTATGGACCAGATCAGATGGGCCCTCATAAGCCGAGAAAAGAATCTGGAATTTACCCTAACACCGCTGAAACATCACTGAATAGTTTTAAGTAGGAGACTGATATATGAGTGATGATTCTTTAAAAGATCTCTCCAGCACCTGTCTGGAAAATGAGAAAGTGAAGAGCATGGGAAAAAAAAAAAAAAAAAAAGACATTAGCTCAGAATGAACAGTAGTAACTTAAGAATAAAAGCTTTAGAGCCATTTAACACATAGCTTCTCATTATTATGATAGATGTCACTTTAGTATATTAATATTTTCACCATTATCTTCAGGTAGAGTCAACTCAGGTCTTCTCACCAATAAAAAATATTAAACAAAGAGGAGTATTTTAAAAAGAGTCAAAATGGATTAAAAGCCATAAAGCAAATATGTGCACAAAACAATGAAAAATCTGTCAAAATAAGATGTTAGGTTTCATTCTTTTTTAGAAGTCAGCTAAGAAAATGTGAAAATATGAAATATCAATACTTCCTTGGCACTTTAAAAATGTAATAGTATAGATTTCATTGAAAGCTATATAGGATTTGTATTGTCAGGATCTTGAAAGTATCTTCCCTTCAATTTTACTAAATAGATGAGGCATTTTCACAGTTTCTGGCATTATTAATAGGGAGGCTTCCCATGTGGCATTAGTGTTAAAGAACCCACCTGCCAATCCAGGTTAGATGTAAGACATGCTGGTTCGATTACTGGATCAGGAAGATCCCCTGGAGAAGGGAATGGCAATCCACTCCAGTATTTTTGCCTGGAGAATCCATGGACAGAGGATCCTGACCAGCTACAGTTCACAGGGTCGCACAAGAGTCAGACATGACTGAAGCGACTTAGCACAACATGGCACATGACATTATTAATAATTATCCAGAGGGCAGTCTTTAAAGGCTAACACTTCCTTTTAATTTTCCCTGTCCAGTGTTCTTCCAGCCTTATTTATACATATAGTAAATTTGGAGCCTGGTGGGGTACCAAATAGTCTTCCTCTTGCCCTGTTACCTGGCTGGTAGTTCTAATCCTAATCATGGGCAAGGAAAGAGGCAGGCAAGACTATATGTGTGTTCTGGTTTATCTCCAGGGCAACACTATGATTGTTACCTTTTCTATATAAATGCTCCATTGAAATTCATAGATTTATATTTTTTGTAGGAAAAATTCACCCAATACATTCACAAGGGTAAAGATGATCTACCAACATTCAAACACTTATCACCATTTATGAAAAGTCAACATATAGGCAAATATGCAGCCTCATAATCTTGCAAAATAAACTCTCACATCATTTACAGAGCTGAGTATCCTTGTTTCACAGGTGAGGGCACTTCCACTTTACTGAGTGCGTTAGCCAGGCCGTTTTCCAATTACCTCCCAAATGAAAATTCTTAAGATCAGACGATGGCCTTCAAGAAAAGTTATTTTAACTTATTATGTTTTTGTTTTCTAATCTTAAAAAAGGTGATATCATTTATCCTGTGTTCTAAATAAAAAGTATCCTTGTTTGATTTATTAAACAAAACAAAACTTAAGAAAAGATAGTCTTAACCTAAACAATATACAATTTCCATCACCTTCAGAAGTTCTAGTTACAAAAATTGTTACAATATGTAAAAGAAAGACCATTCTAAAATACATAGCATCAAGCAAATGAAATTTATAAAGTCCAAAAACAGGGGAAGGCAGGCCCCACTATTTTGGTAAATGGAATAAAGAAGATCAATGAAACAGGTTAACTACTTTCAGATTTATGAAAACAGCTCCTGGAACTTCCTGCTACCTTAGCAGCTAAACATTTTATGCTACATAGTTTTATACACACTGTTTCATATAATGAAATTGCTGTAGCTCTTTACAGTTTAGCAAGTTTGAAAAGTCACATTATGCATTTATAATCTTAAGAAACTCATTTCAATAATAAAGTTTATTTGGTTACTTTATGTTTCAGAAGTCTACAAGAATTCTGTATAGTTATGAATATTAAAAATTTTCCATTTCAAATTTCCTTAGTATATTAGTGACATAGAGTAGATGCTTTCTAAGCTGAAATCAAACATCTTCATGGCAAGAGCTCTATCATGAAAATCTCATTTCAAGGAGGATATTTAGAAAACAAAACCTACATATAATCAAGGAATAACTAGAAGTATTACTACTTAAGACATGGAATTGAGGTGCATTCATACATCAAAGTACACAATTTTGCTCTTAGCCTAATTTATTAGAAACCACCAAGTCAATCTGATGACTGTCATATTTAATTACCGACAATTTCTTTTTGTATCTGTTTGATAATTGTTAGAAAACCAAAATGAATTATGTGTGGTTCCTTTATTATTCGGGAGTACTGACTAAAATTCAGCATTCTTTTACAAAGAAAGTTTAGGAAAAGTGAAAGTGAAAGGCGCCCAGTTATACCAGACTCTTTGTGGCCCCATGGGCTGTAGCCTGCCAGGCTCCTCTGTCCATGGAATTCTCCAGACCAGATCCCCTCCCTTCTCTGAGGGAGCTTCCCAACCGAGGAATCAAACCCAGGTCTCCCTCATTGGCAGGCAGATTCTTTACCATCTGAGCCACCAGGGAAACCCAAGTTTAGGAATTTAAGACACATATATCGAAATTAGCATGTTACAAAAATTGCTATGAATCTCAATTTCTATATTGAAATCTGTACTAAGACTGAAAGAACTTGCATCCTAATGTCTCATGGGTGTCAAAGGCCATGTGGCAGAACTGAGGGGGACAAGAAAAGGGACTAACTGGCATTCACTGTATAGCTGGTGTAATTAGAGGAAGATGAAGAACACCAGTGAGTGAGCCCCCAGTTCATTTCCAGGGGACTGGGGAGAAGATATGGAGTCAGATGAAGGGGGCAGTAGTAAGAACTGAGTTGATAAAAACATTAAAGTTATACAAAAACACAAGTTGATTTCAAGATTGGTGATCAGATATACAAGGCCAGAATTGAATAAAATGAACTGTTTAAAGGATGACATTAGATGGCCAGTTGGGCCAAAGTGA
This sequence comes from Neotragus moschatus, assembly GCA_006410615.1. Classification (NCBI taxonomy): domain Eukaryota; kingdom Metazoa; phylum Chordata; class Mammalia; order Artiodactyla; family Bovidae; genus Neotragus; species Neotragus moschatus. Next base: position 349,670 of record SJYA01000253.1, read on the forward strand.
GGTCTGCTAAAAAACCTAAGATGGTGAGACATAAATTCTAGAGGGAACAACGTAGATAGAAATGGATCCAAATAATGGAGATTAAGAAAAGCATGAAAAGATATGACATGTATCCTGATAACTGGCCACGCAGTAAGATATTGCTTTGTCTTTTATCCCCATACGTTTGTCTCTGCATCATAGATGCTACCGCAGTCTTCCTTCTTCTACCCCATGAGAAAGAAACAAAAGTACAGAGGTGTGTACTGACTCCCTGAAGACCCTGATGCTGGGAAAGATTGAAGGCAGGAGGAGAAGGGGACGACAGAGGATGAGCTGGCTGGATGGCATCACCAACCTGATGGACATGAGTTTGAGCATGCTCTGGGAAATAGTGAAGAGCAGGCAAGCCTGGCTGTGCTGCAGTCCACGGGGTTGCAAAGGGTCGGACACGACTGAGTGACTGAACAACAAATTCTCTTTCCAACTACCCATTTTGGGTAAGGAAAGGGGACAGAGAGAGCAATCTAAGCATCGATCTGCTACAATTTCAGGTAAGCCTTGGATCTTCTGTTTACGACCAGCCCAAAATTATAATCAATTAGTCTGAACAGGAGCAACTGCACAGATTTTCAATTCCTTGATTTATTACCTACCCTGAGTTCTACTGAATTCAGTGCAAGAAAGGAAAGGTATGCACCATTCCCAATTCTCTCAAGCACACAGTTTAATCAACCCTCTTTGAATAAATAACTCAAATCACTTCCCCTGTTGTAGCACTCAATGTCTGCAGCACAGGACTCTCTGGAAAATACTCAGTGTTTCTCCTATACCATAAAGCTCTGCCTTCAGATATTTTTGTATTATGTGCTTGTATCTGTGTGTGTATGTGTGTAAGTTAATGTTTTAACATTTGTTTTCTTTAGTGAGGAGAGGGAATATCACTGCAAGGGCAATCAGGAGAGATGGTTAAGCATGTGCTGCAGAATTAATCAACCTCTTAACTCTGCTTGTTTAAACTCCACGTCTGTAGCCCTCTCTTTACCTCACTCACATAGATATAAGAAGGCATAAGAGTCTTTGGTTCTGTGTGCTTGCACATTCTGCTTTATCTCTTTTCAATATAAGGTTTCAGTGACCTGTAGAATTTCATGTGATTTAATAACCTCACATATTTTATTATAAATTTACTTGATATCTTTCTATCTCCTTACATGGGAGATCCAGCTATTCTCCTGGCCCCTCTCCCATGCCTTTATCAACACTTTTAGTACATGAAAGCATTGTTTACACTGAAGGGGATAAAAATAATGATGTGGGCAGATAATCACGTAAAAATACTACCTTAGTTCATTTTATGTAAACTTAGGCACTGACAGTTCTGAACACAAAGCCGCAAATATATTAATAAAAATCATTCTTAATTCAGAATATCTTTGCCAAAGGAAAATTATTTTACTATAGCATAAGTATGCTATTAGCTTCACCAAAATAGAAAGGATTTCAGATGTAATGATTAACTTCTTTTCTTTTTTTTAACTAAAAACAGTAATAATAATATAAGCAGTGGAGTTCTATATAATAGTTACCTGAAAGTTTCTGTAGTCTGTGTACCCTGGCCCTGGCACTTTGAAAATGATCTAAACCTCAGTTTCCTGGTATCAGGGTACTGCTACTGCTGCTGCTAAGTCGCGTCAGTCGTGTCCGACTCTGTGTGATCCCATAGACTGCAGCCCACCAGCCTCCGCTGGGATTCTCCAGGCAAGAACACTGGAGTGGGTTGCCATTTCCTTCTCCAATGCATGAAAGTGAAAAGTGAAAGTGAAGTCGCTCAGTCATGTTCGACTCTTCACGACCCCATGGACTGCAGCCCACCAGGCTCCTCCGTCCATGGGATTTTCCAGGCAAGAGTACTGGAGTAGGGTGCCATCGGTAATGGGGGCTGAATAGAAAGAATTTGGGAGTGCTTCCTCCTCTTCATATTTTGGGAACTGTTGGTGGGAATATAAATTAGTTGCTGCCACTATGGAAAAGAGCATACAGGTTCTTTAGAAAACACTGAACTACCATATGATCCAGCAATTCCATTCCTTAGTGTATATCTGAAAATAACAAAAACACTAATTCGAAACTAAGCATACATCCCAGTGTTCACTGCAGCATTATTTGCAGTACCCAAGAGAAGAAAGTAATCTAAGTGTTCATCAAGAGATGAATGAATAGAGAATATGTGGCATATATTACAATGGGATATCCCTTAGCCATAAAAAAAAAAAAAAAAAAAAAGAATAGAATTCTCCTAATGGCAATACGATGGATGGACCTATAGGGCATTATGGTTACCGACATTAGTCAGAGAAAGATAAATGTATGTTATCACTTAAATGTGGAATCTAAAAATTAAATGAATGAATACAGCAAAATGGAAAGAGACTCACAGCTATAAAGAACAAACTAGTGGTTACCAGTGGGGAGAGGGAAGAGGAGAGGCCAAAATAGAGGTAGGGGATTAAGGGCCTCAGACTACTATGTATAAAATAAACAGCTACAGGATGTATTATTCAGCAGAGGGAATACAGCAAATATTTTATAATAAATTCAAACAGAGTATAATCTATAAAAATCTTGAATCATGACACTGTACACCTGAAACAAATATAGTACTGTAATTCGCATATACTTCAATAAAAAGAGTATCATACTACATATTGCTAGTCCAGGAAAAGATCAAAATTCAAAATACACAGTATGATTTCTGCTTGTGTGCATTTATTTTGCACCACTATTAAGCTGAGAAATCATAAGTCAAACCATTAAATTTAGGGACCTCTATAATTCAGTCAGATTAACTACAGGCAAAGAAATATGTAAAATGAGCTACTTAAATTTTCTCTTCAATGAAATTATGGGGTAAAAGTGCATTTTGTTCTAAAAGGAGTTTCTTTAGGCACTTTAGGTAGGTGATTTCAGGAGGAATACACATATACATACACATGTATATAATGCTGTTATGTTATATTACATACATTGCATATCAGTTCAGTTCATTGTAGTCACTCAGTCATGTCCGACTCTCTGTGACCCCATGACGGCAGCATGCTAGGCCTCCCTGTCNTAGGTGATTTCAGGAGGAATACACATATACATACACATGTATATAATGCTGTTATGTTATATTACATACATTGCATATCAGTTCAGTTCATTGTAGTCACTCAGTCATGTCCGACTCTCTGTGACCCCATGATGGCAGCACGCTAGGCCTCCCTGTCCATCACCAACTCCCGGAGTTCATATTCATGTCTATTGAGTCGGTGATGCCATCCAGCCATCTCATCCTTTGTCGTCCCCTTCTCCTCCCACCCTCAATCTTTCCCAGCATCAGGATCTTTTCAAATGAGTCAGTTCTTCACATCAGGTGGCCAAAGTACTGGAGTTTCAGCTTCCAATGAATATTTAGGACTAATTTCCTTTAAGATGGACTGCTTGCATCTCCTTGAAGTCCAAGGGACTCTCAAGGGTGTTCTCCTATACCACAATTCAAAAGCATCAATTTTTTGGTGCTCAACTTTCTTTATAGTCTAACTCTCACATCCAATACATGACTATTGGGAAAAACATAGTCTTTATGTATGTAATATATACTATTTCATACAGTACCATATTATATGTGTATGTGTGTGTGTGTGTGTATTTTTATACCAAAAAGATGTCCTTTTCATTATAGGGACTGGAGTGCAAAAGTAGGAAGTCAAGAAACACCTGGGGTAACAGGCATATTTGGCCCTAGAGTACAGAATGAAGCAGGGCAAAGGCTAATAGAGTTTTGCCAAGATAAGGCACTGGTCATAGCAAACACCCTCTTCCAACAACACAAGAGTAGCCTCTACACATGGACATCACCAGATGGTCAACGCTGAAATCAGATTGATTATATTTTTGCAGCCAAAGATGGAGAAGCTCTATATAGTCAGCAAAAATAAGACTTGGAGCTGACTGTGGCTCAGATCATGAACTCCATATTGCCAAATCCAGACTTAAATTGAAGAAAGTAGAGAAAACCACTAGACCATTCAGGAATGACCTAAATCAAATCCCTTACAATTATACAGTGGAAGTGAGAAATAGATTTAAGGACTAGATCTGATAGACAGAGTACCTGATGAACTATGGATGAAGGTTTGTAACACTGTACAGGAGACAAGGATAAAGACCATCCCCAAGAAAAAGAAATGCAGAAAGCAAAATGACTGTCTGAGGAGGCCTTACAAAATAGCTGTGGAAAGGGAAGTGAAAAGCAAAGGAGAAAAGGAAAGATATGCCCATCAATCTGAATATTCACTGGAAGAATTGTTGTTGAAGCTGAAACTTCAATACTTTGGCCACCTGATGCGAAAAGCTGACTCATTGGAAAAGACCCTATTGCTGGGAAAGATTTAGGGCAGGAGGAGAAGGGGACGACAGAGGGTGAGATGGCTGGATGGCATCACCAACTCAATGGACATGAATTTGGGTGAACTCTGGGGAGTTGGTGATGAACAGGGAGGCCTGGCATGCTACGGTTCATGGGCTCACAAAGAGTCAGACACGACTGAGTGACTGAACTGAACTGAAGAAGTAATGGTTTTAGCCAAATTTTACTTTTATGTCTTTTCTGAAATTTATTTAATTCTATACAATAATAGAGATAAATATCAGCTTGAGCACTGATATTCTACCACTCATTACTATACCCAACTCTTTTGCCATGTAACTTCATAGCATCTCCCCAAACTCTGAATATGGACCTAACCACGTGTCTTCTACTAGAAATGAGATGTCAGGACCTATGGCACATTCAAGGAGCTTGAACAGTGTCTGCATAATTAGGCTCCCCTTCTCTTTTGGCCTGTATCATCATCAGGAGAAGGATATACCTTCCCTAGCCTGACACAGTATGAGAGACATACAGAACAAAGTTAAGGTATGTTGAGTGTCACCTTCTACTGGGTCAGCTGACCCAAACACACTTGAGTCAGTTCAGTCAGCATCAGAAGAATCACCATCCCAGCCCAACTACAAATGGCAGAGTTGCTTAGGTAGTCACCTCAGACTCGAGCACTCACCACTTATTGTTGTGTATCACTGACAGTCCATGACTTCTTTTTTTAATACAAACTTAAAGTTAAAAAATGTTAATTGATAAAAACACATTTTTAATAATATTTTGTGTCATCTGAAATATTCATATTGCAAAATCAGAAAAAAATGTTCTTATCACATTTTCTTACTCCCAGCTAGCAACTGTCATAAATATATATATATACACATATTATTTTAAATTTATTATTAAATTTTATGTTTATTATGATTGAACATCTTCCTAGATAGAGATGTAAAAATAAAACATTAAAAACTAAGAGCTTGTTTCCATTTAATATATTATACATCTTTTTTAATGACAGTTTGCACAAGATAAAGTATTTAAACTGTTGTGTAAGTCATAGCATTGAAAGTCATACTCACTGAACACTGGAGCCATGTTCCAATGGCACTGCCATTTAGATATATACCATGTTATACATGCATTGTTAAAACATTTAATTCCAAATTCACTCTCCTTGCCTCTTATAAATTTGGACCTCATCCTGTGTTTTCAATTTATCTGTATTGTAATTTATCTGTATTTATATGTATGTAAAATTATTTTATTATCCTATGACAACCTTTAATTAGGAAAGCAAATCTATTACAAAATGTTATATCACATATAGGTGAGTGATTAAAAATCATTATCAAAAATATTTCACACTTATGGTACACCTTCCTTACACTTCTAAAAATAGTAAAAATTTGAATATAGCTTTAAATATTTAAAATCAACTTAAAAAATAATCCATGCTTCTTAGAGCCTACATCTTATCCATAATCAATTAACATTATTGAGTATTTACTTTTCAAGCTTTCACTATTCAATAAAACATGGAGAATATAAAATACGTTTTCTATGAAAACAGGTAAGTATGCTGAACATTAAATGATATATTTTTAAGATTTCATTTTCTTGGATCTAAAAATCTTGCAACTGTTAGAAATTTCAAAAAAATTTGCTGTTGGGAGAAATATCAATAACCTCAGATATGCAGATGACACCACTCTTATGGCAGAAAGTGAAGAGGAACTAAAAAGCCTCTTGATGAAAGTGAAAATGGAGAGTGAAAAAGTTAGCTGAAAGCTCAACATTCAGAAAACTAAGATCATGGCATCTGGTCCTGCACTNCTATTCTAAGGAGCCTCTCAGTTTTGTCTTAACTAGTGGCCTACTTCCACATTTAAACTTTCAGGATGTTTTCACAGACATTCATGGAATGCACCTTTTTGCTGTTCAGTTGCTAAGTTGTGTCCAACTCTTTTGCAACCCCATGGACTATAGCTGGCCAGGATCCTCTGTCCATGGGATTTCCCAGGCAAGAATACTGGAATGGGATGCCATTTCCTTCTCCAGGGGACCTTTCTGACTCAGGGATCAAACCCACATCTCCTGCATAGGCATGCGGATTTGGGAAGCCCAGAATGTACCTTACCCTGCCTCAAATGAATATTTTCATCTTCCCAAATTAGTAAGCTGTAATCACATTTCCTAAAGTCTAGGTGAGTTTCAAAAGTAAAACAATCAGTTTAATGTCTCATTTATCTTAGAAATCATTTCTTATCAAAAAGAAAATCAATGCAAGAGTTTGTCATATACTGGGGAAAAAAATGTTCTAATTCATTTCGAATAGTTCAGGACCTCCTGAACAACAGCTTCAATCTCAGATCTCTTGTTTGGCATTCAGCTAACTCAACAGTATTATATCCTCTGTATGGTTTTCGTTCAATTGTCAAGGTAATTGTCTCAATATTTTTCATCACTGGGTAGTCGAAACCTGGCCTACATATAATTATTAAAGTTACGTAATTAAAAATTCATGCTGCTGCTGCNGGCATTCAGCTAACTCAACAGTATTATATCCTCTGTATGGTTTTCGTTCAATTGTCAAGGTAATTGTCTCAATATTTTTCATCACTGGGTAGTCGAAACCTGGCCTACATATAATTATTAAAGTTACGTAATTAAAAATTCATGCTGCTGCTGCTGCTGCTGCTGCTAAGTCGCTTCAGTCGTATCTGACTCTGTGAGACCCCAGAGACGGCAGCCCACCAGGCTCCTCCGTCCCTGGGATTCTCCAGGCAAGAATACTGGAGTGAGTTGCCATTTCCTTCTCCAATGCATAAAAGTGAAAGTTAAGTCACTCAGTTGTGTCCGACTCCTAGGGACCCCATGGACTGCAGCCTACCAGGTTTCTCCGTCCATGGTATTTTCCAGGCAAGAGTACTGGAGTGGGTTGCCATTGCCTTAATTTAAACTCCTTCTTTATCTACTTAATTTCCTATGAAACTTTTAATGTACATTCCTAATTTCCAAATGTGAAAAGTCTCTCCAAATTTGAAATGACAACAAAAAATATGCCTTCTTTCAGAAATGGCCTGGATTAGTAACCCTCAGGAACCTAAAGAGTAACTATGAATCTGCAATCTGAGAAGCTTGATGAGCATATGGACTTCTCTTAAGTGCTAACACTGTAAGTGTTCTCCTACGTTTTCCGTTTCTCTCTTCCTTTTCTTTGTAGGAAGAGCCTTTCCCTCCATTTCCCCTCCTTATCTCCTTTCTATAGCTGTTAGCAGGAAGTCATAAATTTGATGTCAGAAAAAGATGCTTTAAATGGTAGCTCAGAGAAAGTAGGTAATTTTCCACTACAAGAGTATACTGTAGTATAATCAACCCCTGAAATTTCACTGATGGATGACATGGTTGGATGCATGCCACACACTGTACACATCAACTTTACTACTGCCTTACAATAATGTCACATTCTTGGTTGTGAAATATGTTCTCTTTTAAGGTAACTTGCCATACATAATAATAAAAAAAAAGATCTCATTTCAGAATTGTTGGTTTTGGCTAGACACAATGTGTGGGAGAGCTCGCAAAAATGTTTTAGAATTTTGTTACTTGATTAGCATGCATAAGTGGAAGGATCATTCATTTTAAATCATTGTTATGTCTAAGATCTTGATGGAGAAAGTCTACTGAGATATGAGGCATTTTCTTAGGGATTATTTGCAGTTGCAATACTATTTTTTTTATTAAGAGTGGGAAAGAGTATGGAAAATGTTTCCTTAGGGGAAGATAATGCATTTTTAATAATTCAATTAAAATTCTATATTGCAAGTATTTTCTTTTGGGGCAGCAAGGAGATCAAACCAGTCAATCCTAAAGGAAATCACCCCTGAATATTGACTGAAGGACTGGTGCTGAAGCTGAAGTTCCAATCCTTGGGCCACCTGATTCAAAGAAGTGACTAATTAGAAAAGACCATGATGCTGGGAAAGATTGAGGACAAAAGGAGAAGGGAGTGACAGAGGATGAGATGGTTAGATGGTATCACTGACCCAGTGGATGTGAATTTCAGCAAACTCCTGGAGAGAGTGAAGGATAGGGAAGCCTGAAATGCTGCAGTCCGTGGGGTCACAAAGAGTCAGATATGACTTAGTGACTGAATAGCAGTCTTTTTGAATCAAAGAACAACCAAGAGTAAAAGGCTCAATTAATAATTAATAGACTTGGTGACTGTTCTCTGTGTCTCTTAGAAACATTATACAGCCCAATGTTTTCAACAGGAGAGCAGCTAAAAAACTGTGATATTTATAGTAGGGTTAGCCAACCCATCTGATTTATTTAAATTTGTATTTCACAGTTTCTGAGGATTGGCTCCCCTAACCATTCACAATGCCACTCCTCTTTCTTTTTTTGTACAGAGCTTGGAAAGCTAAAACTCCTTCCTGGGCTTTCTTATAGTGACAGTAAGCCTGGGACATAGTTTTGCTCAATGATACATGGGCTGAAGTTTTTGGCAAGGGAAGTCTTTCCTGCATGTAAAAGCAAGGACAAGAACATAACTCTTTGTCCTTTGATGTATGCCCTTTGCTCTATTTATTTTAGTTTTCCTGCCAGTCATGAATATGATGTCTGAAAGCACAACAACACTTTTTATAATCATGAGGACCATAGTAACATATTCAGAATGACAGACCTGAAGGAAAGCAGTCAGATTCCATGCGGTTTTGTTGAGCTGGCCTGTATGAGATAAAGAAATCCCTAAATGTTAAATAACCATTAGTCATGTTGCTTCTTGTTCTAACTGATACGCCATTCAGAACATGAAAAGTGCACTGCCATAGTGTCTGAACCTAAAATACATAACTGCCATAGTGGAGAAGACACAGGTTAAGGACCTAAGAATTTTAGACTAGAAGGTTAGTAATGCTAGTAACATGTTGGTAGAAAATTTGTTCTGTTCATGCCCACAGGAGAAGGGAGGAGAGAGAAGGGAACAACAGAGGGTAAGATGGTTGGACAGGATCACCGATCCGATGGACATGAGTTGGTGATGGACAGGGAAGCCTGGCGTGCTGCAGTCCACGGGGTCACAAAGAGTCGGACATGACTGAGCAAATGAACTGAAGCCCACATACGCTATATGCAGAAAGCACACTTATCAACAGGACATATAATGAGTACATACTTGTGTCCTTGTTATAATTTTTTAAAATTACTAACTCTCAAACCTGGAATGGTTGGATACCCAGCTTTCACATTTTTACCATCTCCATACAGACAATAAAGCAATACCATCAAGTAAGAAGGAGGGTAGATGCTATTCTCTGGGTTGCAACATATTCTCAAACTAGCAGCAGCCAATTAAATGGACTTAGCCCTTGGCCACATATGGTCTTCCCTCTTCAAGGAGCTGCTGGTTCTTTAGGATCCTTGGACAGAGCTCTTTTCAGAGAAGCACAAACTGCTCAGAGCCAATCAATAAAGTGAAAGTGAAGTCGCTCAGTCGTGTCTGACTCCTTGCGACCCCATGGACTGTAGCCTACCAGGCTCCTTGGTCCATGGGATTTTCCAGGCAAGAGTGCTGGAGTGGGGTGCCATTTCCTTCTCCAGGGGATCTTCCCGGTCCAGGGATCGAACCCGGGCCTCCCTCATTGTAGGTGGACGCTTTACTGTCTGAGCTACCAGGGAAGTCAATCAATAATGGGGCCTAAAAGATACATAAACTGTTCAAGGGCAATGGATATTAGAATCTTCTATTGCTGGTACAACAGAATGCCACAAACAGTGGCTTAAAACAACATAAACTTACTATGCTGCAGCTCTGTAGGTCACAAGTTTGCAATGGGCTTTACTAGGTTAAAATGAATGTGTTGCGAGGCTGATTCTTTCCGGAGGCTCTGGGGAGATTCCATTTCCTTGCCTTTTGTAGCTTTTAGAGGCCACCTACATTCCTTGATTCATAGTTCCTCTATCTAAGCCCGTAGTGAAGTATCTTCAAATTTCTCTCAGGTTCTGAAACTTGTTTTAATTATTACATCTCCCTTGACTTCCACCTGCCTCTTTCTCTTACATGGACTCTTCTGATTACACCAGGCCAAGCAGGATAATACAGAGTAATCTCTGGATCTCAAGCACCTTAATTTAATCACATCTGCAAAATTTCTTTTACCATGAAAGGTAAGATTCTCAGATTCTGGAGATTAGGGCATAGACAACTTTAAGAGGACATTATTCTACCCACCACAATATTCTTTTTTTTTTTTTTTCCCAGAAAAAATAAAGATGGGAATTCTGATTATTTAAACATTACTATGAAAATAACCCAATGTCCTTAACCACAAAATAGCAAACATTATAGTGGCACTATAAAGAAAAGTACATTTTAAAAATCCATAAAACATTTTGAGGGATAGAACTAACTTTTGCATGTTTAAAAGTGACCCTTGCATAGAACAAAAACAATTTGGCATAATTGGGATTCATTTATGATTTTCATTTAGGAAGAGTACAAAAGTTGTCAGGCTATAAATGATACTTATTTTAGCATGTATTAAGACATAACAAAAAGAATTCTTTTTATATTTGTCCTAAGGCCTATACAGCAAATAGATCCAAATTTTCTCCATTTTAGCTTCTTAACACAACTAAACTATTAACTAATACAGTGATCCTCCAGGTAGATAGGAATACTGTATGGGCACAGAAATAATCTTTTTGTGGTTTATTCCTAATATGATACTCACCAAAGAGGGATGCACTTTGAATCCCTAAGAATCTGCAGGATGATAAGGAGAAAGAAGTGATAGTAGCAACAAGAATAGGGAGAATTAAAATGAGAAGCCTCAATAAAGTTCAAAAGTATCAGGGAGACCCTTGAGGCTGGTTCAGAGAAAATAAATACATACATGGGGGTGGGTTAATATCAATTCTTTTCTTTCACAGAGGGAAAGTACTGTTGAGGAAATTAAAATATTAAGATTAGGACAAGTTCTCATAATGAAAACCAGAGTTGCCAGCAGGCATAGACAAATTTTCAAAAGAGAAGTTGGATACTTCTTTGCCATTATAAAGGACAAATTAAAAAAAAAAAATCCTGAGGAGCACAATACCTAGTATAAGCAAAAATATCAGCAGTTTTATTTCCTTCATTGTAATTGATGAGTTAGATAAAAATATATTAATTAAAAACTTAGAACACTTTTCAAATTTAGACAGATTAAGATTTTCCACTAAAGCATATTTCTCTCATGTTTGGTAGAGAAAACTTTGGTAAAATTACTTTTCCCTTTGGCTAAAATATTCCTTGAGTGTGCCTCTAATGAGGAGAAAATACAAGGAATAATTGTAGCATCTAATGGCTTCAGAATTGTTTTTATCATCTCAGACATGGAAAGAAGAAAAAATACTGTAAATAGCTTAAGTGTTTAGCTTGAATTTGCTCTTAGAGATAAAATGAGTACTACTAATTCATAGTATCTAAAGAATGCTCAAACTACTGTACAACTGCATTCATCTCACACGCTAGTAAGTAATGCTTAAAATTCTTCAAGCCAGGATTCAGCAATATGTGAACTGTGAACTTCTTGATGGTCAAGCTGGTTTTAGAAAAGACAGAGGAACCAGAGATCAAATTGCCAGCATCTGCTGGATCATGGAAAAAGCAACAGAGTTCTAGAAAAACATCTATTTCTGCATTATTGACTATGCCAAAGCCTTTGACTATGTGGATCACAATAAAATGCAAAATTCTGAAAGAGATGGGAATACCAGACCACCTGACCTGATTCTTGAGAAACCTGTATACAGGTCAGGAAGCAACAGTTAGAACTGGACATGGAACAACAGACTGGTTGCAAATAGGAAAAGGAGTATGTTAAGGCTGTATATTGTCACCCTGCTTATTTAACTTCTATGCAGAGTACATCATGAGAAATGCTGGGCTGGATGAAACACAAGCTGGAATCAAGATTCCTGGGAGATATATCAATAACCTCAGATATGCAGATGATACCACTCTTATGGCAGAAAGTGAAGAAGAACTAAAGAGCCTCTTGATGAAAGTGAAAGAGGAGAGTGAAAAAGTTTGCTTAAAGCTCAACATTCAGAAAACTAAGATTGTGGCATCCGGTCCCATCACTTCATGGCAGATAGATGGGGAAACAGTGGAAACAGTGGCAGATTTTATTTTTCTGGGCTCCAAAATCACTGCAGATGGTGATTGCAGCCTTGAAATTAAAAGACACTTACTCCTTGGAAGGAAAGTTTTGACCAACCTAGACAGTATATTCAAAAGTAGAGACATTACTTTGCCAACAAAGGTGCAACTAGTCAAGGCTATGGTTTTTCCAGTGGTCATGTGTGGATGTGAGAGTTGGACTATAAAGAAAGCTGAGCACGAAGAATTGATGCTTTTGAACTGTGGTGTTGGATAAGACTCTTCAGAGTTCCTTGGACTGCAAGGAGATCCAACCAGTCCATCCTAAAGAAGATCAGTCCTGGGTGTTCATTGGAAGAACTGACGTTGAAGCTGAGACTCCAATACTTCGGCCGCTTAATACCAAGAGCTGACTCACTGGAAAGGATCCTGATTCTGGGAAAGATTGAGGGCAGGAGGATAAGGGGACGACAGAGGATGAGATGGTTGGATGGCATCATCAACTCGAATGACATGGGTTTGGGTGGACTCCGGGAGTTGGTGATTGACAAGGAAACCTGGCGTGCTGCAGTCCATGGGCTTGCAATGAGCCGGACATGACTGAGCAATTGAACTGAACTGAACTCAAGCTTTTAGATGCTACTGATCTTAGATAACTAACATAATGTTTTCATTCTGTAACCCAGTTTCCTCTGAATTTATTCCTCACAAAGGAAACTATTTATTGAAACATAAAAACATAGTTATTTTCAAAGGATGTAGTAAAAATGACTATATGATTACCTTTGCTTTAGTTATACCACAGAATAAATAATGGAACTCATCAAAATGTCATCATACTCCCATTCATACATTTTCACTTTGCTTCAAGTGATATATCATAACATTTTGATATTAAAATAAAAGCAAAGAGATAAATTCACCTTGTTTGTGCTAGTTGTCCTATGAAGTCAAAATTGGTCAGTATTTCTCCAGTATGAATAAAAAAAATTGTCATGCAAAATTATTACATTTTATATGTTTGGAAGTTAAAAATTTAGGACATAACTCTCCTATTGGAATTATTCTCATTACACAATGATTTGCAATTATGGAAAAGGGGAAAAATATTGAAGTATAAAATAAAACCTTGAGGGAGTTGGACACTCAAACAGAAGAGACCATAGGATAGATGCTTTAAAAAAATGTCTGAGAGGTAACGTTCACAGTAAGTTTTAGACTGTAAACAGTGGTTGAAACAAACAGCTCATGGGATTCTCTAAGATCTGTCCCACTCAAAAAAGGCAATCATGGAACTAGTTGGTTGTGTGGGAACATGACTCAGTGCTATTGGATTATAAATTGGAATTCTCTGTGATATACTCAAATCTTTGTTTTTCATAGAGAAAAATTATTTTCATGCTATAAATGAAAACCAACATGGCACTCAGTTCAGTTCAGTCACNAGGCAATCATGGAACTAGTTGGTTGTGTGGGAACATGACTCAGTGCTATTGGATTATAAATTGGAATTCTCTGTGATATACTCAAATCTTTGTTTTTCATAGAGAAAAATTATTTTCATGCTATAAATGAAAACCAACATGGCACTCAGTTCAGTTCAGTCACTCAGTTCAGTTCAGTCACTCAGTCTTGTCCGACTCTTTATAACCCCATGGACTGCAACATGCCAGGCCTCCCTGTCCATCACCAACTCCCTGGAGCTGACTCTAACTTATGTCCATTAAGTCAGTGACACCATACAACCATCTCATCCTCTGTTGTCCCCTTCTCCTCCTGACCTCAATCCTTCTCAGCATCAGGGTCTTTTCAAATGAGTCAGCTCTCACATCGGGTGGCCAAAGTATTGGAGTTGCAGCCTCAACATCAGTCCTTCCAATGAACACCCAGGACTGATCTCCTTTAGGATGGACTGGTTGGATCTTCTTGCAGTCCAAGGGATGCTCAAGAGTCTCCAGCACCACAGTTCAGAAGCATCAATTCTTCAGTGTTCAGCTTTCTTTATAGTCCAACTCTCATATCCATACATGACTACTGGAAAAACCACAGCCTTGGCTAGACAGACCTTTGTTGACAAAGTAATGTCTCTGCTTTTTAATATGCTGTCTAGGCTGGTCATAGCTTTTCTTCCAAGGAGTAAGCCTCTTTCAATTTCATGGCTGCAATCATCATCTGCAGTGATTTTGGAGCCCCAAAACATGAAGTCAACCACTTTTCCCACTGTTTCCCCATCTATCTGCCATGAAGTGATGGGACTGGATACCACGATCTTAGTTTTCTGAATGTTGAGCTTTATGCCAACTTTTTCACTCTCCTCTTTCACTTTCATCAAGAGGCTCTTTAGTTCTTCTTCACTTTATGCCATAAGGGTGGTGTCATCTAGTTCCTCGCCCTTTTCCAAATCCAGTTTGTGTTCCAAGGTTGATTGAATCAGAGGATGCAGGGGAAACTTGGATAAGGAGTGCCAACTATAAGTTATCTGCTGATTAACCCCATGCATTGTTCAAGGGTCAATTGTATTTAACATCTCTTGACTCATTGGAAAAGACTCTGATGCTGGGAGGGATTGGGGGCAGGAGGAGAAGGGGACAACAGAGGATGAGATAGCTGGATGGCATCACTGACTCGATGGATGTGAGTCTGAGTGAACTCAGGGAGTTGGTGATGGACAGCGAGGCCTGGTGTGCTGCGATTCATGGGGTCGCAAAGAGCCGGACATGACTAAGCCACTGAACTGAACTGAGGCTTTGTTAATATCTTGATAAAATTGTTTTCTAAAGTTCCCACTTTAGAAAAATTTAAAATTTAGCTTATAAGATCATGGGGAAAGAACTCCATAAAATATTCTATTTAAATATAATACAACCTGTAACCAGAGACAAGGAAAATCTGAGATGGGGTGAAGGGGTTCAAATGTCTTTTGCTACCTGAAATAGTATCCAATGAAAGAACTGGACCCAAAGAGAGGGAGACGATAACTGACTCTACCCAATCATTTCCTCCTTAAATTAGACACAAGATTATAAACCAATCAGTCTTCGCTTCCCTGAAAGAGCATGAGTTCTGAAGTCAAAGAGAGCATTATGACTTCTTTATATAAATACTACTCTCTTCTATATTACTTTAGATTCTATAATTAATATGTCTAATTTACTACAAGAAAATGAAAGGTAAATTACCTGCTGTACTTTCATTACAGGAGATGTGTTAAAGCAAGGACTTTAAGATTGGGAGACCAGGAGAAAATATTTTCCATGAGGTCTATTGGTTTAAATTTCTCAGAAACAAGCCATGTGGGAAGCCCTCAGTCCAGCAGAGGCACATTAAATGACATCTGAACAAGTTAGATCCAGGAGCTCTATAAGTGAGTGTGAACACACATGGGCAAGTGCCAGGCTTCCAGCAATAGCTAGCAAGATTTGATTAATACATTTCACATACTTTGCATATTAGAAAACAGTCTGGTGGATATCTCCTCATTTGAAAATAAACAGAAAACACCACTTGCAAAAAGATCAGCCCCCAATCCCTCCCAGCATCAGAGTCTTTTCCAATGCATCAAGAAATGTTAAATACAGTTGACCCTTGAACAATGCATGGGGTTAATCAGCAGATAACTTATAGTTGGCACTCCTATAAGTTGCAATAGCTGACACAAAGGAAACAGATCATCTGAGGTGAAGAAGGCTATCTCTGGGTGACAGAACATATTAGAGAAATTAAAGTTTAGAATACCTAAAAATAGTAAAGATGCGTTTTCAAGAAGAAGGACTAAAATGCTGTGGAGAGAGAATACATCAAGATAAATATGCAGAGGGGCAGCATAATCATTTAAGAATGAAATTCAGAGAAGACTTAAATAAAAAAGGATTATGTAAAACAAAGATAAGGCTTACCCAATGGCTTAGCAGTAAAGAATCTGCCTGCCAATGCAGAAGACATGGGTTCAATCTCTAGGTCAGGAATATGCCCTAGAGAAGAAAATGGCAACCTGCTCCACTATTCTTGCCTGGCAAATCTCACGGACAGATGAGTCTGGAGGCTACAGTCCATGGGATCACCAAGAGTCAGACAGGACTTACTAACTAAAACCAAAGCCAAAACAAACAAACAAACAAAAACAAACATACAACATTCATAGCAGATTTAAAATTTGTATTATAGACAGTTAAAAGAAAAATTTGCACTTCAGAAGCAATTCAGGCCAGTGGGTCATAGGCATCAGTTTTAAGCAGATTATTCTACTTCTTTTCATACTTGTCATGAGGTTCTCAATGCAAGAATACCGAAGTAGATTGCCATTCTCTTCTCCAATGGAGAAGACTCTGACTAGCAGGGACATGCCAGGAGAAATATCAATAATCGCAGATATGCAAGGGCTTCCCTGGTGGCTCAGATGGCAAAGAATCTGCATGCAAAGTGGGAGACTTGAGTTCAATCCCTGGGTTGGGAAGATCCCTTGGAGGAAGGCATGGCAACCCACTCCAGTATTCTTGCCTGGAGAATCCCCATGGACAGAAGAACCTGGTGGGCTACAGTCCATGGGGTTGCATATAGTCAGACAGAACTGAGCAACTAAGCACAGATATGCAGATGACACCACCCTAATGGCAGAAAGGGAGGGGGAACTAAAGAGCCTCTTGATGATCATAAAGAAGAGAGTGAAAAATCTGGCTTAAAACTCAACATTCAGAAAACAAAGTTCAAGGCATCTGGCCCCATTACTTGATGGCAAACAGATGGAAAAAAAAAATGGAAACGGTTACAGACAATTTTCTTGGGCTCCAAAATCACTGCAGATGATGATTTTACTGCAACCATGAAATTAAAAGATGCTTGCTCCTTGGAAGAAAAGCTATGACAAACATAGACAGCATATTAAAAAGCAGAGATATCACTTTACCAAAAAAGGACCATATAGTCAAAGCTGTGGTTTTTCAGGTACCCATGTACAGATGTGAGAGCTGGACCATCAAGAAGGCTGAGCACTGAAGAATTAATGTTTTCAAACTTCAGTGCTGGAGAAGCCTCTTGAGAGTCCCTTGGACTGCAAGGAGATCAAAGCAGTCAGTCCTAAAGGATATCAACTCTTCATACTCATTGGAAGGACTGATGCTGAAGTTGAAGCTCCAATACTTTGGCTACGTGATGCAAAGGGACCCTGTTTCTGGGAAAGATTGAAGGCAGGAGGAGAATATGATAGAGGATGATGGATGGCATCTTCGACTCAGTGGACACGAGCTCGAGCAAGCTCCAAGAGATAGTGAAGGTCAGAGAACCCTGGAGTGCTGCCATCCATAGGGTCGCAAAGAACTGGACATGACTGAGTGACTGAACAACAATTCTACTTACCAGTTATGTGATTATTGGGCAAATTACAAAAACTGTTTATGTCTCTGTTCCTCTATAAAATGGAGAGATAATATGAGTAAGTTTAATATAGAATTATCAGGAGGACTAAATAAATTAATACTTGCAAAATTTTTAAACAATCAATGTTAGCTATTGTTAATAACACCAAATCAGTAGTGTGGCATGTAGCATGCATACACTCTCCTAGAACACAAAGAAAGTTCAAGGAGTTGGCAGAAGTTGAGGGTGGGGGGAGTTACATACTTAAGTGCTATAAGTTCCTTAAAAGGAAGTTATATACTTGAAGTGAAATGGAAATCAAAGACACAAATTAAGGAAAAAATTCTAGCTAAAAACAAGCAGGCAAACCAACAAATATAAAACAAAATGAAAACGGCTAGCCACAACAACAAAGAATTGTGAATACTGGCTAATGGGATTTATCTATTCTACACAAATATAACTAAGGGATACACTGAAAATATTTTTTTAAATGAAACAATTCAAAACTAAACCAAAAATCTTAAAATATTTTGGCAAGGGAAAATATCAGTTTCGGTCAAAGACAAAAAGTCATGCTTCACTTTTCAAGAGTAAATTAGAAGAAAATGAAGAAACAACGGAAGAATTTTGAGAGGAAAGAACTATAAATCAGATGATCATTAAAGAGAAATTATCATTCACATAGAAAGATCAGAAAGAGGCAATCTAAACTACTCAACATTTCAAAAAATATAAGTACTTAAAAATACCGTACTTATAAGTGTCCTAAAAAAGATATGCTTAAGAATAATTGGCAGTCAACAATATATGAATCAAGATTAAGAACTCATGTTTAGGAAATTTGAAGGCAGTGAGCCTTGAAGGAAGGAAAACAGATTACAGTGAGTATTGAATAAAATCAAATATAAAATAAAGTCAAATATTTTTTATAAAGGGTGGATCCAAAACGTAACAGAAAAATTAAATCATAATCTCCGAAAATAAGCCTACACATTTTAAAATAAGCAATAATTTACTGATTTAAAAAAATGTACTAATAACGATTTAAGACAAATGCCTTTTTATAATGAAAAAAATTTTTAATTTATATTATTGTATTTCTTGAAACAATATAGGTAAAAGAATGTTTTACAAATGTCAAAGTAACCCCAGTAGAATCGAAAAGCTATAAGCTTCCCAATTTTCTGGCGAATAAGAAAAGCCAAGAAAGACTTCATAAAGCAGAGTTAGAAAACAAAGTCAAAAGTTTTGCATGAATGAATAAAATTGAAAAACATATGACAGAAGAATGACTGCGAGATTTAATAAACTTGTGGGATTTAAATAGCCTATTTAAAAGCTATATTTTACAGACTGAATGAAAGAAAGAAGACGCACCAGAAAATTTATCAGTGTTCTATTTACAAGGAACATAATACAAAATGTTAAGGGAAAAAAAGATGGGTAAATATTTATCAGAATTCAAAACAGAATTTCTTGTATTTGTTTACTTCCTGATTACCAGATCTGTGCATAGTGGGATAAATTTAGGACACATTAATAATTATTTACATATGAAATACAAACAAAAACATTACACATATGAATAATGAACTAAAAATAATATTGGTAGTATTCATTTTACACAACTAGCAATTACATCAAGAAAATAGAATTTATAACACAGGTCATTTAACACTGATGAAAGATACAGGCCACAATGATTATTTAATGTCATAAACTTATATACATTTCATGGGATATCATCAAAATGCATAATGCAAATATTATATTAAGAGTCTTTATTATACCTCTCTCAGCAATTAACAGACTAAATACACAAAATATAAATATACTGACTCGATGGGCGTGAGTCTGAGTGAACTCCGGGAGTTGGTGATGCACAGGGAGGCCTGGCGTGCTGTGATTCATGGGGTCGCAAAGAGTCGGACAGGACTGAGCAACTGAACTGAACTGAATAATCCAAATAATATAATGTTCTCAAAAATTTTCTCATGCTTCATAGTCAGTAAACTAAGATTACACTTTTCTTTAAGTGCCTATGGAAACTGAAATTAACACTTTTCAAGCATTCATTCTTATGGGAGCTGCTAACAAATCACCTAGGTGTTACTTCACATCTTTGGGCCCATCGTCAAAGGAATTTGTAAACTCTGATAGAATAGGAGTCTCTTGCAAAAAAATATGTTACCAAAATTTTACAAAGAAGCAGGAACATAGACCAATTTCTAGCTTCAAAATTAGTCTCTTATAAAGGCTTATTATTTTACAAACATTAATTGAACATCTGTGTTACTTAGTATCTGAGAATACAAGAACGATAGTCCCCATAAACCTTCTTAGAAGAAAACAGACATTAAAAAAAAGAAACTAATATCTATAATAAAATGTTGACTAGTGATTAGTTCCATATTAGGGCTTAAAAATGAACATAATTTTATTAGGAGGTTCCAAATGTTTTCTACACTATATACTGAATAGCCTTGTCCAAAAAATAGAAATGCAAAACCACCTGACTTGGATGCA
Organism: Neotragus moschatus; assembly: GCA_006410615.1. Lineage (NCBI taxonomy): Eukaryota > Metazoa > Chordata > Mammalia > Artiodactyla > Bovidae > Neotragus > Neotragus moschatus. Next base: position 370,105 of record SJYA01000253.1, read on the forward strand.
ACCATCAGACTGGGATGTTCAGATACCTACTGTAGGGCCTTCTTTAATATAGGATCATGGACAAGGGAATATTATTTCAATGTCTGTAAACATCTTAAAGCTCAATTTTATAAAGAAATTCACCACATTAATTTTTTAAAAATCCCTGAAACACAAAATATAACCAATAATTTTTAAGAGGATAATTATACAGAAGGATAAGTGTACACATTCATTCACTCACATATGCTCATTTTTACCTGCCTCCATATGACATCTGGAACATTTCTGGCTGCATGTATGTCAACATCATTGTATATGACTAACTTCTTTACTATATATTCCATTCCTTAAATTTTTCCTGTTTTTTGTAAAAATAAACTTTAACTATGGAAGCCAATTTATAGTATATGCATGTTATAATATATCTATGTGTGTATACGTACATATATATAGAGAGAAATACAGAGACTATGTAAGGTATTAAGTTGACATTTTTGAGTAAAAGATTGGCTCAGAGGGTAAAGCATCTGCCTGCAATGCAGGAGACCTGGGTTTGATCCCTGTGTCAGGAAGATCCACTGGAGAAGGAAATGGCAACCCACTTCAGTACTCTTGCCTGGAAAATCCCATGGTTGGAGAACCCTGATAGGCTACAGTTCATGGTGTTGCAAAGGGTCGGACATGACTGAGCAACTTCACTTTCTTTCTTTCTTGTAAAAATTATTTCATAAGTTATTTTTGGAGAATTATGGAGGCATGGCATATTTTTATCTATTAAATATACAAACTTTTTTTTTCTAATTTTTAAGTTTGCCTTTTTTGAATATCAGGTTTTGTGAGAAGATCTTTCACCCACTGCCGCTGCTGCTAAGTCACTTCAGTCGTGTCCGACTCTGTGCAACCACATAGATGGCAGCCCACCTGGCTCCGCCGTCCCTGGGATTCTCCAGGCAAGGACACTGGAGTGGGTGTTGCCATTTCCTTCTCCAATGCATGAAAGTGAAACGTGAAAGTCAAGTCGCTCAGTTGTATCCCACTCTTAGCGACCCCATGGACTGCAGCCCACCAGGCTCCTCAATCCATGGGATTTTCCAGGCAAGAGTACTGGAGTAGGGTGCCATTGCTTTCATCCAAGACCCAGGCAAATTTTCCTAAGCCAGTCCTTGCAGGTCACTGTTTGACTCCCGATTCTTCTTAGCACACAAATTAGCCTCTCAATGCACATTTTCAGAGCATTTATTACAGTAATATTGGACATAGCAAGTGAAACACTGACAACTGCATTCAATATAAGGTCACTGATAACATTTTCTGAGTGACAAAATATAAAAATATGCAGATTTTAAATATGAATCATTTTCAGCATGCATTGTCAAAGTAAAGTGGCTCTGGAGGTCTTACTCATATATCTTACTAATTATGTACCTAAGAGATGTGTGTGAGTACTATCTTTCCATTACAAAAAGATATAAAATAATGTGTTCTAGATATTGGCATAAATGTTTCCTAGATGCCAAGCAGACATTAGCATTAATCATTTGTCATAATTTCTCAATTTTAATACTAATTAATTCCAACTTAATACAAATGTCATACTTAGAAAAATAAATTCATTTGAGAAAATCTATNTAAAAAAAATACTGCAAATAGAGCCTCTGTCTCTTATACACATCTTGGCATAAATGTTTCCTAGATGCCAAGCAGACAATAGCATTAATCATTTGTCATAATTTATCAATTTTAATACTAATTAATTCCAACTTAATACAAATGTCATACTTAGAAAAATAAATTCATTTGAGAAAATCTATATTTTTGGGAAAACTGACTCTGGAGAAGCCATTTTAGTTTTCTTATAACTATTGTTTATGGAATATGCTTTCTGATATTTTAGCTTCTAGCCAATCTGCATTTTTATATCTTAAAGTGATGTCTAATAGAAAGAATATGAATGAGTAGATTTTTCAAAAAAAATATCATCTGATAACTGATGTTTTAGGTAAATTATTTTGAATGTATCAAGTGATATAATTGGGTTTAATCTACCATCCTACTATTTTTTATTTGTCCTGCTCATTATTTGTGGCTTTGTTTTTCTTTTCCATTCTCCCTCTAGGCTTTTTTTTTTTTTTTTTGAGATGTAGTTGATATATAATATTATGTAATTTTAAAGTATGCAATCTATTAATTTGATATATTTATAAATTGTATTATGTTTACCACTATAGTTGTTAACACCTTTACCAAGATATTAGTTTGATTTTTTAAATTCCATTTCATCGTCACTCTTGTCTTAGTATACCATTTCATCTTCANTTGTTTATGGAATATGCTTTCTGATATTTTAGCTTCTAGCCAATCTGCATTTTTATATCTTAAAGTGATATCTAATAGAAAGAATATGAATGAGTAGGTTTTTCAAAAAAAAATCATCTGATAACTGATGTTTTAGGTAAGTTATTTTGAATGTATCAAGTGATATAATTGGGTTTAATCTACCATCCTACTATTTTTTATTTGTCCTGTTCATTCTTTGTGGCTTTGTTTTTCTTTTCCATTCTCCCTCTAGGCTTTTTTGTTTTGAGATGTAGTTGATATATAATATTATGTAATTTTAANAAATCATCTGATAACTGATGTTTTAGGTAAGTTATTTTGAATGTATCAAGTGATATAATTGGGTTTAATCTACCATCCTACTATTTTTTATTTGTCCTGTTCATTCTTTGTGGCTTTGTTTTTCTTTTCCATTCTCCCTCTAGGCTTTTTTGTTTTGAGATGTAGTTGATATATAATATTATGTAATTTTAAAGTATGCAATCTATTAATTTGATATATTTATAAATTGTATTGTGCTTACTGCTATAGTTGTTAACACCTTTATCAAGATATTAGTTTGATTTTTTAAATTCCATTTCATCATCACTCTTGTCTTAGTATACCATTTCATCTTCATTAGTTCTTCCTACAGTGATTAGAGTATAAATCTAATCTATATCTTCTGATATAACTTCATGTTTATAGTAAAAACCTAACAACCAGACTTCTATGTCCCTCGTTCCCATCCCTTGTACTAATTTTGGTAACAAGGGGGGGTTCAAGATTGGGAACTCATGTACACCTGAGATGAAAAAAATGAAAAAAATATTAATTAATTAATTTAAAAAATAAANTGACGTACTCCTTTTCCTATTTGGAACCAGTCTGTTGTTCCATGTCCAGTTCTAACTGTTGCTTCCTGACCTGCATACAGATTTCTCAAGAGACAAGTCAAGTGGTCTGGTACTCCCATCTCTTTCAGGTTTTTCCACAATTTATTGTGATCCACACAAGCCAGGCTTCAGCAATACATGAACCATGAACTTCCAGATGTTCAACCTGGTTTTAGAAAAGGCAGAGCAACCAGAGATCAAATTGCCAACATCTGCTGAATCATAGAAAAACCAAGAGAGTTCCAGAAAAACATCTATTTCTCCTTTACTTACTATGCCAAAGTCTTTGTGTGGATCACAATAAACTGTGGAAATGTTCTGACTAGAGAATGTGATTCGCCAGCCTAGTTAGACCAAACTTGAAATCTGAGGGAAGAGAGAGCAATGTGCAAGCCCGTTTACCCCGGGCTAAACAAGGCACGAAGGCTGCTTTCTCACTGTGCTTCGGTCGGGCGGGCGAACAGAGGTAAGGCAGGAGTCCCAGAGTCACGGTCACAGAATTCACTTCGATGGGTCCTGCTGGGGCCCCACCCCCATCCAGGCTCTCTGCCTCGGCCGGAGAGGGTTTTTTGGTTTTTTTTTTTTTAAGCTGCTGAATAAAAAGAAATCGAAGATGAGATGAGACGGATGCAGCATAAACTTTACTCAGTGGCCAAAGAACAGAGAAGCAAGAACTAAGTTTACAATCAGTTAAATCGCACCTGGCAACAGAGATTTAATTTTAAAGAGTAATTGAGAAGGCGATGGCACCCCACTCCAGTACTCTTGCCTGAAAAATCCCATGGATTGAGGAGCCTGGTGGGCTGCAGTCCATGGGGTCGCTAGAGTCAGACATGACTGAGCGACTTCACTTTCACTTTTCACTTTCATGCATTGGAAAAGGAAATGGCAACCCACTCTAGTGTTCTTGCCTGGAGAATCCCAGGGAAGGCAGAGCCGGGTGGGTTGCAAGCGACTCTGCAGCAGCAGCAGCAAGACAAAGGGAGGGGGAGGGAGGCTAATGATGGGGAAGCCTGTACATTTTTCTACTGGGGAAGGGGCAGGGCTTTTTCCAGGAAGTGGTCACCACCCCCTCTTAATCCTTTCCTGAGCCTTAAGGTCCGGCCCTGGTCACTGGACAGGTGGGCCGTTTAATGTGCTCATGTAGCAAAATCAGCATATACTGAGACTCAAGGTCTGTTGGAGGTCAGATTCATCACCACCTTGACCCTGACTGGTTCCATCTGGGTTTTTGTCTGTTCATTTATACCTTCCTTTCTTGTCTGTTCAACATTCAGAAAACGAAGATCATGGCATCCGGTCCCATCACTTCATGGCAAATAGATGGAGAAACAGTGGAAACAGTGTCAGATTTTATTTTGGGGGGCTCCAAAATCACTGCAGATGGTGACTGCAGCCAGGAAATTAAAAGACGCTTACTCCTCGGAGGAAAAGTTATGACCAACCTAGATAGCATATTCAAAAGCAGAGACATTATTTTGCTGACTAAGGTCCGTCTAGTCAAGGCTATGGTTTTTCCAGTGGTCACGTATGGATGTGAGAGTTGGACTGTGAAGAAGGCTGAGCGCCAAAGAATTGATGCTTTTGAACTGTGGTGTTGGAGAAGACTCTTGAGAGTCCCTTGGACTGCGAGGAGATCCAACCAGTCCATTCTGAAGGAGGTCAGCCCTGGGATTTCTTTGGAAGGAATGATGCTAAAGCTGAAACTCCAGTACTTTGGCCACCTCATGAGAAGAATTGACTCATTGGAAAAGACTCTGATGCTGGGAGGGATTGGGAGCAGGAGAAGAAGAGGACAACAGAGGATGAGATGGCTGGCTGGCATCACTGACTCAATGGGCATGAGTCTGAGTGAACTCTGGGAGTTGGTGATGGACAGGGAGGCCTGGCGTGCTGCAATTCATGGGGTCGCAAAGAGTCGGACATGACTGAGTGACTGAACTGAACTGAACTTCTTGTCTGTAGATACTTTAACTTAAAGATTTATGTTGACTCTTGCTGAAGGGCTTCCCAGGTGGCTCAGCGGGTAAAGAATGCGCGTGCCAATGCAGGAGCCACAGAAGACATGGGTTCAATCCCTGGCTCAGGAAGATCCCCTGGAGGAGGAGATGGCAACCCACTCCAGTGTTCTTGCCGGAAAATCCTATGGACAGAGGAGCCTGGCAGGCTACAGTTGATGGGGTCACAAAGAGTCAAAGATGACTTAGTGACTAAGCATTCTTTTTGGCGAAAGGTGTGGATTGACAGGTTTTGAGCACAGATCTGGAGTGGCTCTGGCAACATCACCTCCTTAAGAACCAGAGGAAATGGAGCCAGTTTCATGTGAGAGGAACCTGAACCCAGTGAGGCTGAGACACTCGGCCAATGGGTTGAGGAGCCCCGAAGTCAGACCTCCTCCCTCCAGCATGCTTCCCGGAGGGCTGGGTCTGAAGGTTCCTGCTTGAACCAAACACAATGATGGAAAAGCAACATCTTTCCTGAAGTATTTATGCTTTTCTTAAGTGCATTAAGGTTCCACCTTGGCTATACATTAGAACCAAGGGAAAAGGCTTAAAAAAAATAAAAAAGAACAGAAAACTGAACATCTGGGCCCACCCAGCCCAATTAAATCAGGCCTGAACATCAGTATTTTTTTTTTAAATTTTCCTGCATAATTTTAATGCATAGATAACTTGAGAATCAAAGTATTTATCTGGGCTGAGGCAAACCTACCTGAGTGTTGTCAGCCAAAGTAAGCCAAGAAAACAGGCTGCTGGCGAGTCAAGGAGGGGGTCTCCCTGATGTATCTCACAGCAGGAGAGAAAGCATGGTACCTGATGCTGGGTGGTGACTTGGACGAGTTTGCCCCTGGGTTGTGGGGAGAGAAGAGGACGTGGGGACAGCATCTAAAAAATGTCTTCTGCCCTAAGAGACAGTTTTCGTCCTCCTGAGCTCTGCCTGCCTGGATTCTTTGCACAGATAATCCCAAGCCCTTTCCCAGCATGGGGAGGGGTATTCTGCAAGATTCTCTGCTTTGCCTTATTTTAGTACCAACCCATCTCCACTAGTTCCAGTTTTGAACAGATGTAATTAATGGCAACAAGGGCTTTCCAGTCTACAAAATCAATACAGAAATGGCTGAAATAGTGTCTTGATGACAGAAGGAAAGGACAGCTCGTTATACGTAATTCACTGGGCAGACAGGCTGCTGTGTGCATAACTGCTCCTTCACACATGCAGATCTGGGAGGTGATTTGATATATGACTTTAACTGGGCCTCTTTAGGAAAGGAGGTCATGTCTGAACTCGGCTCAGAGAAGCCTACCCCCGGTTAACCTTAGTACCTAAGGTCGAACTAATATTTTTAGGTGAATGCCAGGTTGTATTTCTTCTCTGCCCTCAACCCAACCACCTCCATCGTCATTTCATTTGGATTCACCTCTCATAGTTCAAGTATTAATACTGACAACTCATCTGACTGTTTAAAATAATTTTTTTTAAAGAAACACTTTCTCTCATGCTGAAACAGATAACTCACCTTCTCAGACTTGATGATGTCCATGCATAACTTAGTCTTCAGAAGGATGGAGCCAGTAGCCCAGGGTGGTGAGAAGTCAGGTGGCAGGTAAGGTTGGTTAAGGGCTAGGGCTTTGCTCAGACCTTTGGACTGGAGGGTTGGAAGAAGGAAGTGACACATGATTTGAATTAATTCTTCATCATTTTATTTTATTACTCTTTTAGTTAGGATTCACGTTTTATTCAAGAAGCTCTTTAATAAGAGAGGAAACTGCTAGGTCCTAAAGAACCAGGTGTCACCATTGAGGAGGCTTGTTCATTACAGAAAGCAGTCAAGAACTGCCCACATCCTTCTCTATAAATGGAGCCATCCACTCTCCACCAAGCATCTTGCCCTAGAGGAATGAGTTTCAAGTAAAGTCAAAATTTGACTCATATAATTTCTTCATCCCTAAGTAACTACATAACATCATTTCTTTCTTTATTATGTAACTGGATAGACTTTAGGAATTGTGCTTCCGGGTGAATCTAAACTGCCCTTGGCCACAGTGGCTTCAGCCTCTGCCTTGCAGTGCTTTGTCATTGAAAGCTCCTGGCTGACCTTGGTCAAGTCACCCCATTTGTTGGACTCACTTCCCTCTCTGGTACATAAGCCCCACGGGATGAGCGCTGGGACATTTCCACTCTGCCTTCTTCTGAGTCTCCACCTTTAATCCACATTTCCATTTAAGTGAGTGAAGAGAAGTAAAAGTGAAAGTCACCCAGTCACATCCAACCGCTACCACATGGACTGTACATTCCATGGACTTCTCCAGGCCAGAATACTGGAGGGGATATCCTTTCCCTTCTCCAGGGGATCTTTCCAACCCAGGGATCAAACCCAGGTCTCCCGCATTGCAGGCAGATTCTTTACCAGCTGAGCCACCAGGGGAGCCCAAGAATACTGGAGTGACTAGCCTATCCCTTCTCCAGAGAATCTTCCAGACCCAGAAATCAAACCGAGCTCTCTAGCATTGTAGACGGATTCTTTACCAGCTGAGCCACCAGGGAAGCCCAATACCATCTTATAAAGTGGTGACCACTGGCATCCAGCTCCAGTTCAGTTCAGTTCAGTCGCTCAGTNGAGTGACTAGCCTATCCCTTCTCCAGAGAATCTTCCAGACCCAGAAATCAAACCGAGCTCTCTAGCATTGTAGACGGATTCTTTACCAGCTGAGCCACCAGGGAAGCCCAATACCATCTTATAAAGTGGTGACCACTGGCATCCAGCTCCAGTTCAGTTCAGTTCAGTCGCTCAGTCATGTCTGACTCTGTGACCCCATGAATCGCAGCATGCCAGGCCTCCCTGTCCATCACCAACACTCAGAGTTCACTCAGACTCACGCCCATCGAGTCTGTGATGCCATCCAGCCAACTCATCCTCTGTCATCCCCTTCTCCTCCTGCCCCCAATCCCTCCCAGCATCAAAGTCTTTTCCAATGAGTCAGTTCTTTGCATGAGGTGGCCAAAGTACTGGAGTTTCAGCTTCAGCATCATTCCTTCCAAGGAAATCCCAGGGCTGATCTCCTTCAGAATGGACTGGTTGGATCTCCTTGCAGTCCAAGGGACTCTCAAGAGTCTTCTCCAACACCACAGTTCAAAAACATCCATTCTTCGGTGCTCANAGACTCCAACTAAAAATCTTAATTTACCTACTTAAAGTGAACAATTTTAATACATAGTGGAACTACATGTAACTTTGTTTTGTATTTTCTATCTCCTATAAATGTACTATCATGTTTTCATAATTTAAAAAATAAAAAATATTAAAAACTATTCTACTTTATCTTTTGATAAGGTTTTTTTTGGCTTTTTTTTTTTTTTTTGGTGTTTTGTAATTTTTGAAGGCACATGCTATGCTATGCTACGCTATGCTATGCTATGCTAAGTCGCTTCAGTCATGTCCAGCTCTGTGCAACCCCAGGCACATAAAAAAAATACTGCAAATAGAGCCTGACATAAACAGTATTTACAAACAGAGATGGACACAGTTCTTCAGTCAGGTCCTTAATGTCAGTCTAATGTGTAAGTTTTGTTGTTGCTGTAGTTAACCTTCACTTCATCACAGAGATCTGAATTCCTCCAGTGGTGTGCTGCTGCTTCCTGTATTTATTGNTACTGCAAATAGAGCCTGACATAAACAGTATTTACAAACAGAGATGGACACAGTTCTTCAGTCAGGTCCTTAATGTCAGTCTAATGTGTAAGTTTTGTTGTTGCTGTAGTTAACCTTCACTTCATCACAGAGATCTGAATTCCTCCAGTGGTACTGCTGCTTCCTGTATTTATTGTGAGGTCTGATATACCCAAGACTGTTTCCCAGTATTTCTGCTTCATTCTCTGCCACACAGAGGGAGATTCTCTCCATGGTCTTGCTCCACCTTCGGCAGTAGACTATTATTGTATGCTGCATGTTACTTGGTCCAAAGCTTATAACTTTCCTGGTCCAGCCTCAGTCTTAGGCATGCCTGTACATCTACGCTTCAGGTTTTGGCTTTCTCAGAACTTCTGCCCTTCCACTTGATGGCAGCTAAATTATGTTCTGTATCTTTGAGGACTATCAGATAAGCAAAGCTTCCTGCACNTTAGTCTCAGTTCTGCTGCTGCTGCTAAGTCACTTCAGTCGTGTCTGACTCTGTGCAACCCCACAGACGTCAGCCCACCAGGCTCCCCCGTCCCTGGGATTCTTCAAGCAAGAATACTAGAGTGGGTTGCCATTTTCTTCTCCAATGCAAGAAAGTGAAAAGTGAATGTGAAGTCGCTCAGTGGTGTCCAACCCTCAGTGACTCCATGGACTGCAACCTTCCAGGCTCCTCTGTCCATGGGATTTTCCAGGCAAGAGTACTGGAGTGGGGTGCCACTGTCTTCTCCAAAGTCCCAGTTCTAGCAAATGGGTATTTCTCAAGTGACTGCACACTTGTTCCTGTCTCTTGGCCTCTCTGTTCTTTGTGACTCACTTTAAGCAAGTAAAGGACCCCAGTTCGTCTCATTATGTGACTCTGAACCTCTCCTTTCTTTGTCCCTATCTCAGCTTCTCTGTGCTGCTGATTCCTGCTATTATACCCACTCCTTAGCTTTTGTTGAATTGCCTCTAACCCTGAAATCATGATTACGTGTTTTCTCTTTCTGTGTTCTTTCTACTTGCCTGAACTTCTTCAAGGAGCCTGCAGCAGTCAATCCATGCTGTCCAGCCACCTCCATACAGTTTCCAGGATGGGCCTGTCCCTACTCCCTAGGGAGGTCAAGTAAAGAGGCCATTGACTTTTCCCAGTGGCCTACCATGCTAAAGCCGTTCAATTAGCAATTTTACTGCTAGTCACAGCTCATCTTATGTTAGGATTATTAGGCATCATAAACTCAATGGACATGTGTTTGAGCAAACTCCAGGAGATAGTGAAGGACAGGAAAGTCTAGAGTGCCGCAGTCCATGGGGTCACAAAGAGTTGGACACAACTCAGTGACTAAAAAACAGAAACAAAANTTCTTTGTGACTCACTTTAAGCAAGTAAAGGACCCCAGTTCGTCTCATTATGTGACTCTGAACCTCTCCCTTCTTTGTCCCTATCTCAGCTTCGCTGTGCTGCTGATTCCTGCTATTATACCCACTTCTTAGCTTTTGTTGAATTGCCCCTAACCCTGAAATCATGATTACGTATTTTCTCTTTCTGTGTTCTTTCTACTTGCCTGAACTTCTTCAAGGAGCCTGTAGCAGTCAATCCATGCTGTCCAGCCACCTCCATACAGTTTCCAGGATGGGCCTGTCCCTACTCCCTAGGGAGGTCAAGTAAAGAGGCCATTGACTTTTCCCAGTGGCCTACCATGCTAAAGCCATTCAATTAGCAATTTTACTGATAGTCACAGCTCATCTTATGTTAGGATTATTAGGCATCATAAACTCAATGGACATGAGTTTGAGCAAACTCCAGGAGATAGTGAAGGACAGGAAAGTCTAGAGTGCTGCAGTCCATGGGGTCACAAAGAGTTGGACACAACTCAGTGACTAAACAACAGAAACAAAAAATAAACATTTTACCTGTCTACCTATCATCAGTATAAAATCATCTCAGGCCTCAGTCACCTGCCTGACTAAATGCCATAACTTGGTAGACTGCATTTCCTTCTCAGAAGTCAGGGGGCACATCGGCCTTTTGTTCTTTTTCTAGCTGCACTTTTACACTTCTCATCTCATCTCCTTTCTTTTCAGGAGTGAAGTATGCTGGGATATAGAAGAAAAGATGGAAAGGAATGGAGAAGAGAAACCAAAGAGGAAAACTCCCGGCTTGTCATCAAATGAGAGCACTGGTCCTCCAGGGCACTGAGAGCCTACCACTCTTGTGTTGTNAGAGTTGGACACAACTCAGTGACTAAAAAACAGAAACAAAAAATAAACATTTTACCTGTCTACCTATCATCAGTATAAAATCATCTCAGGCCTCAGTCACCTGCCTGACTAAATGCCATAACTTGGTAGACTGCATTTCCTTCTCAGAAGTCAGGGGGCACATCGGCCTTTTGTTCTTTTTCTAGCTGCACTTTTACACTTCTCATCTCATCTCCTTTCTTTTCAGGAGTGAAGTATGCTGGGATATAGAAGAAAAGATGGAAAGGAATGGAGAAGAGAAACCAAAGAGGAAAACTCCCAGCTTGTCATCAAATGAGAGCACTGGTCCTCCAGGGCACTGAAAGCCTACCACTCTTGTGTTGCCATGACCATATTACATGCAGAAGCACACGCATGCATACACAGGCACAGGGTATTCAAGAGGTTTATCAGGACGCAAACTGGAGGCAAAAAGAAAGGAAAGCAAACCCTCATCGTGCCCTGGTTTGTCTTCACAGCTAACAGTACCATATGTTTATTATGGAGCATAATGGCTGGCTTTTTAGAAAACATGTACCTTAATTATAATCATTAGTAAATAAAAACNAGAAAGGAAAGCAAACCCTCATCGTGCCCTGGTTTGTCTTCACAGCTAACAGTACCATATGTTTATTATGGAGCATAATGGCTGGCTTTTTAGAAAACATGTACCTTAATTATAATCATTAGTAAATAAAAACGATTTTGTATTCCCAAGAGGTATATTGAGTGACAAGCCCTAACATTTACACTATTAATCCAGGAAAGAAGTCTTTGCTTAAAAATAAACAGAAAAGTGTAAAAATTAAATAATAATACATTTGAATTCTTCTTAAAAGTATATGCATTAACTATTGCTTCCTTTTCATAGCTAATAGAAGTCATTAAGAAAAGAAGATTTCCAGAATGGTCTAAGTTTATCACTAATTCTCTCTTGTTCTCCACATTATACACAAGCCAGGATCAAAAGGAGGGCCAAACGCTACCCCACAATCCTCAGAGTAGTCCTTACTCATCACTGGGCTCAATCACTAAGTCATGTTCAACTCTTGAGACCCCACAGACTGTAGCCTAACAGGCCCCTCTTTCCCATGGGATTTCCCAGCAAGAATACTGGAGTGAGTTTCCACTTCCTCCTCCAAGGGATCTTCCTGACCTAGGATCAAACAATTTCCTACCTCTCCTGTGTTGGCGTGCAAATTCTTTACCACTGAGCCACCCGGGAAGCCTACAGGACCCTGCTCACTGTTCCAGAAGAGAAACGTACTTCTGAACAATAAGACACTGAGAGCAACTTTGAAGTATCAGCACCTTCACATTCCTACTAACAGTGGACCAGATATTACCTGGGACTCTCAACCAGTTCCACAAACAAAACATCTGAAGCCAATATCCGAATATCTGAAGCTGAAACCAAGCATGACCCTGTGAGGCTCCTGGACACAACAGCCTTTCTGTATCTCCCATTTCTTTGATTACAGGAAATAGGCTTCTTTCAGGCTCCAAGATCTTCCTTGAATACCAAGAAGCAGGTTCAAACAGTTGCTAATTAGGGAAGGGAGGGGATGCTGAAAAACAATGGAGGAACAGTCAAAAGAAACAAAACTGCAGACTTGGGGCAGGTTCTGGCTCCCCCTACATTCAGTTCAGCTCATTCACTCAGTCGTGTCCGACTCTTTGCAAACCCATGGACCACAGCACGCCTGGCTTCCCTGTCCATCACCAATTCCCAGAGCCTATTCGAACTTATGTCCATAGAGTTGGTGATGCCATCTAACCATATCATCCTCTGTCATCCCCTTCTCCTCCTGCCCTCAATCTTTCTCAACATCAGGGTCTTTTCAAATGAGTCACTTCTTCGCATCAGGTGGCCAAAGTATTGGAGTTTCAACAGCAGTCCTTCCAATGAATATTCAGGACTGATTTCCTTTAGGATTTCCTTAAGGATTGATGCAAGAGTCTTCTCCAGCACCAGAGTTCAAAGCATTAATTCTTCAGCACTCTGCTTTTTTTATGGTCCAGCTCTCACATCCATACATGATACTGGAAAAACCATAGCTTTAACTAGACAGAGCTTTGTTGGTAAAGTAATGTCTCTGCTTTTTAATATGCTATCTAGGTTTGTCAGTATCTTTGAGCTGATTTGCAGATACTGAAATCTCTACTAGGTGGGAGAAGTTGATAGGTATTTTGATATAAAAAGCAACCAGTATAAACTAAGAATCCCTACTTTAAAAAACCGTGACTTAACATGCACTGGGATGACTGCAGTGATAAAGAACCCATCCACCTAATGCAGGAGAGTCAAGAGACAAAGGTTCAATCCCTGGGTTGGGAAGATCCCCTGGGTAGGAAACGGCAACCTACTCCAGTGTTCTTGGAAAATCCCACAGAGGAGCCTGGTGGGCTACAGTCCATGGGGTCACAAGAGTTAGACACGACAATGTGCATGCACTGGCTCAAGTTTACATTTAAGCCCTGAATCGTCTAATTGGTAAATTAAATCATACCTCAGTTGTATGGCTACTTCTGCTCTATACAGAAATAAATTTTCAAAATCCTTTATTAATATCTTAGTTCTGTGGAGTGTGCTCACAGAAGGGGGCCTGAAGAAATGGCTGATCTGCTTGCAACACAGCTGACAGGAATCTAGGTTCATTGTGACATGGGGCACAAAATGTATGACCTTCCTATGAATAACTATCCAACATGTGTCCCCTTGTACCTCCACGTGGCTGCTGGGCAGGACCAGTGGGACAGGACTCGATACTGGAAGAAAAGCTACAGTATTCAGTGGGGAAGCTTGCCACCTAGAGTTTGTTTGGTTCTGGTGGGCCATAAGTGGTCCTATAAGGGCTTTGAATTTCTCTTTTCAAGGAGAGAGAAAAAAATTAAAAATAGATTCCAAATATATGCCATTCTGGAAAAGGCAAAACTATGGAGACAGTAAAAAGATCAATAGTAGCCAGAGGTTCATGGGGAGAGGAATACAGAGTACAGAATTTTTTATGAGCACTGAAAATATTTTGAATGACATTATAATGATGGATACATGTCATTATATCCATCTCAACACAGGGACTGAACCCAGGTCTCCTGCATTGCAGGCAGATTCTTTATCATCAGAGCCATCAGGGAAGGCTATATGTCATTATACGTCTGTCCAAATGCATGCAATGTACAACACTATTCACTTCATTAAAGTGGACCCTGAGATGAACTGGTCACCGTGGTGATTATAATGTGTCAATGCAGTTCATTTTTGGTTTTTTTAAAAATGGTACCACTCTGCTGATAATGGCTATATATGTAATGGGAAGGGGTACATGGGGGAATTTTTGTACTTTCCTATCAAATTTGTTGTATACCTAAGACTGCTTAAAAAAAAAAAAGTTTTCAAAAAATTAACACTCAAGGTATGTTTTTGGTGAAACTTTTGTTTCATTTTTATACATGTTTCAGTTCAGTTAAGTTCAGTTCAGTCATTCAGTCATGTCTGACTCTTTGTGACCCCATGAATCGCAGCACACCTGGCCTCCCTGTCTATCACCAACTCCTGGAATTCACTCAAACTCATGTCCATCGAGTCGGTGATGCTATCCAGCCATCTCATCCTCTGTTGTTCCCTTCTCCTCCTCAATCCCTCCCAGCATCAGGGTCTTTTCCAGTGAGTCAACTCTTCTCATGAGGTGGCCAAAGTATTGGAGTTTCAGCTTCAGTATCAGTCCTTCCAATGAATACCCAGGATTGATCTCCTTTAGAATGGACTGGTTGGATCTCCTTGCCGTCCAAGGGATTCTCAACAGTCTTATCCAACACCGCAGTTCAAAACAAGCATCAATTCTTTGGCACTCAGCTTTCTTTATAGTCCAACTCTCACATCCATACATGACCACTGGAAAAACCATAGCCTTGACTAGACGGACCTTTGTTGGCAAAGTAATGTCTCTGCTTTTTAATATGCTATCTGGGTTGGTCATCACTTTCCTTCCAAGGAGTAAGCATCTTTTAATTTAATGGTCCAATCACCATCTGCAATGAATTTGGAGCCCAGTATGGCTTCCCTGGTGGCTCAGTGGGAAGGAATCTGCCTACCAAGCAGGAGACACAGTTTCCATCCCTGGGTTGGGAAGATACCCAAGAGAAGGAAGCAGCAACTCACTATAGTATTCTTGCCTGGGAAATCCCATGGACAGAGGAGCCTGGCAAGCTATATTCCTTGGGGTTGCAATAGAGTTGGACATGACTTATTGACTAAACAACAACAATGCATTATGTATGTGTGTTTGTTGAACTGTGATGGAAAATAAATGTTTTAGATCAAAAAAGTTTACAGATCACTGTAGTTAATTTATACTGGCTAATAAAGTCACAAATTTATCTCATAAAAATATCCTACATCTGAAGGAGAGTTGTGATAACTCACAGCTGTACACTCTAGTGTACAGTCATCTTTTGTTTTAACTTGTGATAAAAATATAGGTTGTGGTTTTTATTGTAGTGTATTTTTTTACATTTTTACCACAAAGTAGAAGGCTATGCAGGAAAACTAATCTAGCCTCTACATAAAGTCAGTGACATCCAAAGGGGAAATGTATTAATACTCGAATAAAAAAGAATCATTTCAAGGAGGAAATTGATATGAGCCCGGAGGTCAATGGAGATAAATGGACTAGGTGTCTGGGAGACTTAACCACAGAGGTAACATTTCAAACCGAAAGAATGAATGACACCATATAAAGAAATGTTGTTGAGAGAAAACAAGTTGTTCTATGTCTCTGACATCTGCAGGTAGTGTAAAGGACCAGAAGCCCGTCCCACCAAAGAGACTAAAATAAAGGGGAATGTAAAAACGGATATGGAGCAGTCTGGTATTATGCAAGGAAACAGCATGTTTTCAGAAGGAAAGCACAGTCAGCTTTGTCACTTACTACTGTGAGTTTAAAATCAAAACAAATCTGTTGGGTGGCAAAGAAACTGTCCTTATAAATGACTCTCACAAGATAAACTTACTAGATATGAATATTTCCTTTATCATGGGTAGGATAAGTCAGATATGGAGGGCTGAATGCCTCCTGATCCTTAAAAACATCTCCTGATAAGCCACAGAATTTGCTATTTATTGAAGAAGTTATCTATCCTTTTGTAATAGGATCTAGATAAGTTAATTTTAATATCTTTTTAACTTATTAAGGTTTGTCAGGTAATTTTATATTAATATGCATGCACTTGTTTGAATCTTATTTGCAACACTTGTAAATTTTCCTTTAAATCATCTATTAATGTCTTAATAACTATATTATACATTTCTTCCTTTACATGAGCATAATGCTTAAAAATTTACCCCATTTATAAGTGCATTGGCTTTAAAATTTACCCTTATTTATAAGTCCACTGACTGCCTTTACATCAACACAGCAATTTATAAAGAAATAATTAAAATTTTACACAATGCATTAAAACATGTCCATGGAAATTCGTTGTGAAACTTTTTTTTTTTTAATAAAGATGGCTGCTATTCTAAGGAAATACTTAAAAGATTACAATGAATTTAATTCTGAAGTCTCACTTGGCTAATATTTTCCATCTAACTATTACCCAGCTTGTCACAAGAGCTATTAAAAACATTCAAATTGTCTGTTTTGATTTAATTCAATTACCTAAAAAATATGAAAGCACTTTAACTGTAAACTCCTAGCTAATAATGCCTACTTCTGCCATCTGGTGGCAGAAGCAAAAGGTATATTCATTACTGGTAGCAAGGCTGTAAAACAGGCCTCAGTGAACAATCACAAATTAACATCCCAGATTGCAGGTATCANCACAAGAGCTATTAAAAACATTCAAATTGTCTGTTTTGATTTAATTCAATTACCTAAAAAATATGAAAGCACTTTAACTGTAAACTCCTAGCTAATAATGCCTACTTCTGCCATCTGGTGGCAGAAGCAAAAGGTATATTCATTACTGGTAGCAAGGCTGTAAAACAGGCCTCAGTGAACAATCACAAATTAACATCCCAGATTGCAGGTATCATTCACTTGAGAAACTTCAACATTTTTTTTTTTTGTTTTGTTTTTTAACAGGACAATGCTCTCTGTACTTTTTGTAACATTACTAGCTTCATGCTGAGCACATTAGCAATGCCTTATTCTAACAAAGGAAGCATCAATTTTAAAGCAACGATCAAGTTAGAGATAAAAACTGGATAATAAAACTCCACTTATTGTACATATACAGCAATTTCTAGCATGTCTGATTTTTTAAATTAATGATCAATGTTTCTCAAGAAAGCTTTTCAAGGAATTGATACTGTTTGTATAACTTGGCATGTCTGATTTGCCACAGTACATAGAACTCAGCTTTTAAAAATCATTTTCCATGAAGACATATTTTTTAAAGAGTAATTTGAAATATGAGGAAATTTATTTGCCTTATGGACATTTTAGTATATTTTTATACTTTTTATTTTAAACAATTTATTTTTTCATTTAAAAAATTAAAATTTTATTTTAAATTCAAAATACTACATTTAATTATTCATATATCAGGAAATCACAGAATTGAGTTGGGAGAACTATTAGGTGTCACAGGGTTCATTTATCTGCTCCAAGGATAATATTTTTCTGTAATGTAATTCACAAGTAGCAATCAAGCTCTGCTCATATATTCTACATAATAGAAAAATTCTACTACAGTCCTGGAGTTTGACAACACCCATCTCCAGAGAATTATTCTAAGAACCTATAATGTACTTTCCTGTACATCAATCCCACTGGCCTTGGTTAGCTCTATGGAGCCCTGTAGAGTAAATTTGTATTCTTTAATATCTGAAGATTATTGGCATGGTCCAACCACTCACCTTTCTCTTCTTTAGTAGAAAGTTACCTAGTTCCTTCAGCTCCTCCCCATATGCCATAACATCAATTTCTCCACCAATCTGGTCTTTTTTATTCTAGTTTGAAAACACAGAGCTTAAGACTGACTTCTCTTCTCCAAGGGTCATCAAACTGAACCAGTAGTGTTTACCTTTAAGTCCTTTCCATGTGTACTCTTATTTCACAGAAAGCAACTTGGGTTAAAGAGAGGATCACTAAAGAAACAGAGGTGTGAGTTTGCGTCTCAACTCTATCACTTAATAGGGCTATGATCATGAATATCTGATAATCTCTCTGAATTTTAGACTCTTCAACAGCAAAACTGATATTATAATACTTAATGAAATACTGGTCATTGTTTCCAATAAGAATTTCTCATTGTATTATCCCCTTGCTTGGAATCTTTCAAAGACCTCTCTTGCACTGAGGATGAAGAAAAAGCTTCCTAGCTTGGCTTAAAAGGCACTGCATGAACTGGCCTCCAGCATTATCTTACCTAACACCCATCGAATTTCCCAAAGTTCTATCTCGTTTTAGGAACACAGGTCATCTCTCCATCTCTTACTCTCTCCGTGGTGCATACAGTTTTAGCACCGGTGCCCCCTCTTCCAGGAATGCTCTTCAGTCTCCTCCTCCCCTTACTCATTCTTAATTAAAGTGCCATCTTCTGACCTCCATAGCAAAGTCAGTTTTACCTAAATACATGGTTTTGCAGCACCTTGTAGTTCCTTTCAGTTATCTCAATTTCAGTTCTACTTGATTTAAGAAATTACTTGATTGTGTCTGTCTTCTAGTAGATTTTAAATTGCATTAAGGCAAAGACCACATCTGTTTTTGTCTTCAATTCTTACCTAGCTTCTACTCCAGTACTTGGTATGTAATAGGTAATCAATAAATATTTACAACAATGAACTGCAGTTCATGGCTGCCAAAGAAATAAAAAATTGAGCAGCAGGGATTCTGGAAAGAAGAAAGGCACGGGGATATAAGCCCAATATTTAGCAATGGTTTTCTCTTCAAGGATATTTTTGATCCCAAGATGCAGAAAGTTATAAATTAAGAAGGTAGGAAGAACCACTGAAAAAGAGACTAGAATTCTTATTAAGAAACTGCTGCAAGGAACACAGTGAGCACTTTAGGCACTCAGTTGGGACCTCTGCAACTATTTAGGGTTTTTCTATCTCTTCAGGCTACACAGGTAGCCTCTTGGAAAAGACTGAAACAGTGGGAGGTTTGACTTATAATTCAAAAGTAAAATCTTTCTCCTTCGCTCTTACCTTTGCACTACCCCCCGCCCCTTAGCACATAAGATCATCAAATCCTTGTCAGAAGACATCTTGTATCACTTTTTATTTACTATGCTTCATTACCATCTCATTACATTTTAGTAGGATCATCTTAAATTACTGTCTTTCAGAAGAAGGCGGATCTATTCTGCCTAAGAACTGTAATTTGTATCCAATCTATCATCCTGCCTTATTCCAAGGGAACTTCTTTCCATATGGCTGTCACAGGTGATCATTAAAGGTGATCAGTCCATCTTCCAACTTGCAGGTAACCTACATTTGTTGGAATTATAAGGTTTCCTCAAATTTTCTGTTATCCACTTGTATCTACTTATAGAGATATATTAATTTTATAGCTATTAATAGATACATGTTTAAAACAGCAAACAAAAGAGTCCTAAGTATTAGTACTCTAGACTAAAATCTATTTGAAACAAAAGACAATCAATTAAAACACTTAAAATAGCTGCCCAGAACTCTCTAATCTTTCCTAGTAATTTTACTTCCTATATGCTAGTTTAACTTTCTATTCTAAAAACAATTATTTTGAATAGTAAAGAGAAAACAGACACTGTTATCATTTGGGTGTTTTCTTCTGTTTTTGCATTTTTAATCTACTTTTTTTTTCTGGGAGGTATGAAAAATAGAGAAAAGTAGGCATTAAGATTAAAAAAGAGAGAATAAAAGCATATGAATAATTCACCAAATGAAAAGCATACAAATTAAACTCTGAATAATGACAGACAGTTTATATATGTTATTTCTCTTAATACTTTTACTTCTTTTGTAAAATGAGTATGCTTAATATTATTTTTCTCAGGGAATCAGATGTCCATTTCTTTAGACTAATATTAAAAATATTCATTATTGTCTTCATTTCCAAAATCCAAGTAGGTGCTTTTCTCAAAAGAAAATGCTATTTTTTAAAACCATGTCTGGATAAAAAGGAATAGTTGCTTATTTCAGAAAATTACTGAGTTATACAGTCAGATCATGACAAGAAACTGAACTGCAGCTGATATATGTTAGAAAATATAAATGATTTGGGGGTAGTTTTTAGAAGAATTTTTGATTTCTCTGTAACTTGGATGAGAGTCAGTTACAAGCAAAATAGTTAACAAGGTTTTGTGAGCAACGCTTACTCCTTGGAAGGAAAGTTATGACCAATCTAGATAGAATATTAAAAAACAGAGACATTACTTTGGCAACAAAGATCTAGTCAAGGCTATGGTTTTTCCAGTGGTCATGTATGGATGTGAGAGTTGGACTGTGAAGACAGCTGAGTGCCAAAGAATTGATGCTTTTTAACTGTGGTGTTGGAGAAGACTCTTGAGAGTCCCTTGGACTGCAAGGAGATCCAACTGGTCCATTCTAAAGGAGATCAGTCCTGGGTGTTCATTGGAAGGACTGATGCTAAAGCTGAAATTCCAATGCTTTGGCCACCTCATGTCAAGAGTTGACTGACTAGAAAAGACCCGGATGTTGGGAGGGATTGAGGGCAGGAGGAGAAGGGAACAACAGAGGATGAGATGGCTGGATGGCATCATCGACTCGATGGACATGAGTTTGAGTGAACTCTAGGAGTTGGTGATGGGAGGCCTGACGTGTTGCAATTCATGGGGTCACAAAGAGTCAACTGAGTGACTTAACTGAACTGAACACTTTTGTACGTCTCCTTTTGTCTGAATGACCTCTCCCTCTCCTGAGGTCTAATACTCACTACTGAGGAGCCAATCAGGATTCTGCCAAGATCAAAACCATTCTTCCCCATCATCTCTCATCATGAAGACCAAGTCCTCAAAACCATCACCTAAAAAGCTCTGGCTAAAAAGCTCCTGTACGAGAAGATTAATGGGAAAATACCTCAGTCTTTTCCTTATAGCATTAGCAAAATGCAAACCAAAATACATGGGCTTTCCTCACGTTCTTTTCAGTCATTTTTTTTGTGTTTTGATGACATGTGGCTAAATCGCTTCAGTCGTGTCCGACTCTGTGCAACCCCATAGACGGCAGCCCACCAGGCTCCGCCATCCCTGGGATTCTCTAGGCAAGAACACTTGAGTGGGTTGCCATTTCCTTCTCCAATGCATGAAAGTGAAAAGTCAAAGTGAAGTTGCTCAGTTGTGTCTGACTCTTAGCGACCCCATGGACTGCATTCTACCAGGCTCCTCCGCCCATGGGATGAGAAAGTGGTAATTCGCCATAAATTACTTATGCTTAATTAAGCTTAGCAGTCCCTCTTTTCCCCAAGTGACTGTCTTAGAACCCTCCCTGCCCAAGAATACAAATTCCATGGATGTTCAAGGCCCTTGTAGTAAACAGTACTGTATATGCATATAATCTACGCACATCCCCCCAAATGCTTTAAGCCATCTCTAGATTATTTATTACTAATGAATCTATTTACAAAATCAAAAACATTGAAAACAAACACGGTTATCAAAGGGGAAAGTGGGGGAGGGATAATTTAGGAGTTTGAAATTAATAAGCATACACTAGTATGCATAAAAAAAAGATAAACAGCAAGAACCTATTTATAGCAGAGGGAAGTAAAGTCAGTAACTTATAATGGGAAGGAATCTGAAAAATAATATATATGTACACTCATATATAACTAAATACTTTGCTCTATACCTGAAAGTAACACAAAGCTGTAAGTCAAATATACTTCAATAAAAAATAAATAAATAAAAACCTAGCACAATGGAAATGCTGGGTAAACAGCTGTTGACATGTAGGAAATTCAAGTTTTTATTTTTAAAACTTTCTAGAAGTTTTTCCCCACATATTTTCATTTCATGGTTAGTTGTATCCATGAATATCCCTGGATATGGAGGATCAAATGTAAATGCCTATAGTTTATATGTAATTTATAACAATGTGACTTGGCATTTATAAAGTGTTTCGCTCTGATTTTATACATGAATAGAGCAAACTCAAATCTTGTCAAATAAGTAAATTACTATTCACACTGAATGTGTGGTTCCCACAATCACTATCAGGAGCTCAATTATTTCCAAGCTTAGAAAACTTCATCTCCTTCCAAAATTGCTTCTAAATTCAGGGACCATAAGTAGATGAGATTGAGAACAGCAATTCGGCAATCTCAAGGTTCCATCTCAGACTCTCTGTTCCTGCCATCTTGCTCTTTCAACTTCCTTTCCTCCTGCTGTCTCATACCTGACCTCATTTTCTTTACCTTACTGTATTTGGAACTGATCTTTAGTTCTTTTGTCTTCCTGGCTTGAAAGAAGGTTGTTTGGACAGTATGGAATGGTGTGTGACTTATTTTGTTGCCCTGAAAAACACTGTGTACCTTGCATTGTGCAAAACACATTTGACTGTGGAACTAACATGGCATATGCCTAGGCAATCTGTCAGTCTTCCAGAAGACAGTTTTGTACTTTTAATCTTTTTTAGTGCACAATGAAAACAATGAGAATAAATGACATAATTAGTGATAGCTTTCATATTTGTTTTGCCAAAGAATGCATAACCATCTCAAAGTCAGCTGATTCTTAGAATCATAAATTAGCAACTATAGAAAGCATTTACTCCACAAAAAACAGGGACAGATTCTTCTTTACTCTGTTATTTCATAGTTCAATATTCTTTTATGATTGCTTTGAAAATAACTATTTTTATATAACCAGATATGAAGACATATACAAATGATTATAAATGTCATTTATTTATTTATACCACTAGTTTTATTAATGTGAACAGGAATGAGCAAGTATGAGTTTGGATATAATTTATGATAAAAGGAGTATCTATTTTCAGAAGGTAGAAATTTGATCTTTTTAGATAAAGGATCTATTAGTAACAACTAGGAAAAGTGTGAAAGTATAAGAATTTAAGGTTCTTTTCCAATGTAAAAACATAAATCTGTAGAAATGACTAGTAGTATTAGTATCAGTTTTATATTGATTAATTACAATAGACTTTTACGTACTATTATGTAAACAGCTCATGTTTAACATTAATCTGAGTCCAATCACCTGAAAATGATTTCTAAAATCTGCTAACATGAATCTTTAATTATTGCTAATCATTGCATCTCATTACGTGCCATATTTATAGGATCTGTCTCACAACTATCACATTGGACAGAACTGTTTTAGACTTTTAGAATGAACTCTTAATTATCTCCACAGTATACTTAAGGGGGGCTCACTATCATTTAAATGCACTGGATGTTATTCTTATAGGCTCTCATTATCACTCCAATCTTTCACCTTCAATTACTGCACACTCACACTACATATTAATTTTAATAGTGACCAAACAGAAAACACTCTAAAGCCAAATTTAAATGAATTTTGGATAATCTAAAGCTTTAGATTCATGTCATTTATCCCTACAGAGAAATCAAAACATGAAATTTAAGATTGCATTAAGACAGAATTAGAAATCATGTTTCAGTTGTAAGTCCCTTATTAACTATAATGTCATGTATTATTTCATTTACAAATCTAAACCTGTTTCTTCCATTGTAAGATTCGGGGCATATCATATTATTGTTTGTTTTCAAGGAATGCTGTGAGAATTAAATGAGATAATGCTTTAAAAAGTATTAAGTAAAGTGTATCCATGTAACTTGTGAAACATTTAGTATATTCTGTAAAACGTTACCCAGTCCAACAATGTTATTTCCCCCATCTCAACAACTGTCTTTGGAGGTAAGTAAGAATTTTGGAAACAGAGTTTACATTAAAATAATATAATCATTTGCATCAGCTATAACGAAGTGGATGAAACTGGAGTCTTTTATACAGAGGGAAGCAAGTCAGAAAGAAGAAGACAAATAAAGTATATTAATGCATATATATGGAATTTAGAAAAATGGTAATGATAACCCTATATGCAAGACAGCAAAAGAGACACAGATATAAAGAACAGACTTTTGGACTCTGTGGGAGAAGACGAGGGTGGGATGATTTGAGAGAATAGCATTGAAACATATATATATATTACCATATGTGAAATAGATCACCAGTCCAAGTTCAATGTATGAAACAGGGCACTCAAGGCCGGTGCACTGGGACAACCCAGTGGGATGGGATGGGGACAGAGGTTCGGGATGGGGAACACATATACACTCGTGACTGATTCATGTCAATATATGGCAAAAAGCACCACAATATTGTAAAGTAAGTAGCCACCAATTAAAATAAATTAA
Organism: Neotragus moschatus; assembly: GCA_006410615.1. Lineage (NCBI taxonomy): Eukaryota > Metazoa > Chordata > Mammalia > Artiodactyla > Bovidae > Neotragus > Neotragus moschatus. Next base: position 394,539 of record SJYA01000253.1, read on the forward strand.
TTAAAAAAAATAAAATAATCAACAAAAGGGAATGGAAAAGACAAAGCATAAGAACAAAGACTAGGAAAGAGAACAGGTCGAAAACTAAGAATCTATTTTAGTACCCTTTTCTCTTTGCAGAGAGACTACTTTGTTTTAAAATAAAGCTTATAAAATAGAGCTACCATTATGACTTGAGCTACCACTTACATGCTAAAACTGTATAATGTGCATATATCTGACATAGTTTCACTTCTTAAATGAACTCATGTGAAACAAACTACCGGAAAGAAATAATATATTGATTTTTCTGTCATGGTAATTAAAATAATTTTCATTTCAAATTCAGCGAGTTTTTAAGAATACAATAGGAAAATTATCCAAGTAATTCCCTTATATTAAGAGTATTTTGAATAGGAATAAAATGAATACTTAAGGACAAAGTTTGAACTTTAATTCAAAACACCCTGGTCCTTTAAACACACCTCTCTGATGTAATGAGAAGTCTTTATTATCCTTTAGAAAAAGTTGAAGGTTTTCTTAAATCTAGATTTGATGTAATTCAAAGTTGTTCAGTTGTGTCTGACTCTTTGCAACCCCATGGATTATATATACAGTCCATCGAATTCTCCAGGCCAGAACACTGGGGTGGGTAGCCTCTCCCTTCTCCAGGGAATTCTCCGAACTCAGGAATTGAACCCAGGTCTCCCACATTGCAGTCAGATTCTTGCCAGCTGACCACAAGGGAAGCCCAAGAATACTGGAGTGGATAGCCTATCCCTTCTCCAGCAGGTCTTCCCGAACCAGGAATTGAACAAGAGTCTCCTGCATTGCAGGTGGATTCTTTACCAACTGAGCTAGTTAAGAATTTAATGGATGATGTTTGTGAACAGAAGACCTAGTTATATTTAAATGTATTAGCTATTTAAAAAAAGAAACCAACCTAAGACATTTGAGAAGCAATGCATATTCAAATCCACTCGGTTCAGTTCAATTGTTCAGTCGTGTCTGACTCTTTGCGACACCATGAATCAAGGCACACCAGGCCACCCTGTCCATGACCAACTCCCAGAGTTCACCCAAATACATGTGCATTGAGTCGGTAATGCCATCCAGCCGTCTCATCCTCCATTGTCCCCTTCTCCTGTCTCCCTCCCAGCATCAGGGTCTTTTCCAATGAGTCAACACTTCTCATGAGGTGGCCAAAGTATTGGAGTTTAAGCCTCAGCATCAGTCCTTTCAACGAACACCCAGGACTGGTCTCCTTTAGAATGGATTGGTTGGATCTCCTTGCAGTCCAAGGGACTCTCAAGAGTCTTCTCCAACACCACAGTTCAAAAGCATCAATTCTTCAGCACTCAGCTTTCTTCACAGTCCAACTCTCACATCCATCAATAAATTATATAGATATAGACGAGATACACATAGATGTTAAGATGTCATACTTTATGATTTTGGAGATATTCAGATGGAACCATAGGGGAAAGAACCTATCCTTTTAGAAAGGAAACACGATTATCATCTTGTGTTGACCAGAAGCTGACATTGGCAGATCATGAGCTCCTTATTGCCAAATTCAGACTTAAATTGAAGAAAGTAGGGAAAACCACTAGACCATTCAGGTATGACCTAAATCAAATCACTTATGATTACACAGTGGAAGTGAGAAATAGATTTAAGGGACTAGATCTCATAGACAGAGTGCCTGATGAACTATGGATGGAGGTTCGTGATATTGTACAGGAGACAGGGATCAAGGCCATCCCCAAGGAAAAAATTTAAAAAAAAAAAACGTTGTCTGAGGAGACTTACAAATAGCTATGAAAAGAAGAGAAGCAAAGGATAAAAGGAAAGATATATGCATTTGAATGCAGAGTTCCAGAGAATAGCAGGGAGAGATAAGAAAGCCTTCTTCAGTGATGCAAACAAATGGAGGAAAACAATGGAATGGGAAAGACTAGAGATCTCTTCAAGAAAATTAGAGATACCAAGGGAACATTTCATGCAAAAGATGGGCTCAATAAAGGACAGAAATTGTTTGGACCTAAAAGAAGCAGAAGATATTAAGAAGAGGTGGCAAGAATACACAGAACTGTACAAAAAAGATCTTATGATCCAGATAATCATGATGGTGTACTCACTCACCTAGAGTGAGACATCCTGAAATGTGAAGTCAAGTGGGCCTTAGGAAGCATCACTATGAAAAAAGCTGGTGGAAGTGATGGAATTCCAGTTGAGCTATTTCAAATCCTGGAAGAGGATGATGTGAAAGTGCTGCACTCAATATGTCAGCATATTTGGAAACTCAGCAGTGGCCACAGGACTGGAAAAGGTCAGTTTTCATTCCAGTACCAAAGAAAGGCAATGCCAAAGAATGCTCAAACTACTGCACAATTGCACGCTAGTAAAGTAATGCTCAAAATTCTCCAAGACAGGCTTCAGCAATATCTGAACCATGAACTATCAGACATACAAGCTGGTTTTAGAAAAGGCAGAGGAACTTGAGATCAAATTGCCAACATCCACTGGATTATTGAAAAAGCAAGACAGTTCCAGAAGAAAAAATATCTATTTCTGCTTTATTGACTATGCCAAAGCCTTTGACTGTGTGGATCACAATAAACTGTGGAAAATTCTTCAAGAGATAGTAATACCAGACCACCCGACCTGCCTCTTGAGAAACCTGTTTGCAGGTCAGGAAGCAAAAGTTAGAACTGGACATGGAACAACAGACTGGTTCCAAACAGGAAAAGGAATATGTCAAGGCTGTATGTTGTCACCCTGCTTATTTAACTTATATGCAGAGTACATCATGAGAAATGCTGAGCTGGAAGAAGCACAAGCTGGAATCAGGATTGCTGGGAGAAACATCAGTACCCTCAGATATGCAGATAACACCACCCTTATGGCAGAAAGTGAAGAAAAACTAAAAAGCCTCTTGATGAAAGTGGAAGAGGAGAGTGAAAACGTTGGCTTAAAGCTCAACATTCAGAAAACTAAGATTATGGCATCCAGTCCCATCACTTTACGGGAAATAGATGGGGAAAGAGTAGAAACAGTGTCAGACTTTATTTTGGGGGGCTCCAAAATCACTGCAGATGGTGATTGCAGCCATGAAATTAAAAGTCACTTACTCCTTGGAAGGAAACTTATCACCAACCTAGACAGCATATTGAAAAGCAGAGACTTTACTTTGTCAACAAAGGTCTGTCTAGTCAAAGCTATGGTTTTTCTAGTAGTCATGTATGGATGTGACAGTTGGACTGTGAAGAAAGCTGACTGCAGAAGAATGATGCTTTTGAACTGTTGTGTTGGAGAAGACTCTTGAGAGTCCCCTGGAATGCAAGGTGATCCAACCAATCCATCCTAAAGGAGATCAGGCCTGAGTGTTCATTGGAAGGACTGATGTTGAAGCTGAAGCTCCAATACTTTGGCCACCTGATGTGAAGAGCTGACTCATTGGAAAAGACCCTGATGCTGGGAAATATTGAGGGCAGGAAGAGAAGGGGGCAACGTATGATGAGATGGTTGGATGGCATCACAGACTCAATGGACATGAGTTTGGGTGAGCTCCAGGGAGTTGGTGATGGACAGGGAGGCCTGGCGTGCTGCAGTTCATGGGGTCACAAAGAGTTGGACATGACTGTGTGACTTACTAAACTCAACTGGAAATAAAATCTTCCTTTATTTAATGTTTTTAGAGATTTCTTCTTTGAATTGTTCTCTGTGCTTACAGCCATCACTTGTGTATGTAAACTATAAGTTATTTAAACCACAGAAATGAAGAAATTTGAAATCAGTTCTCAAAATATTTTGCAAAGGATGTTAAAGTTGTCACATACAAACGACAAGTAGAGGCTATTTAGAAGTAAATTTGGGAGTAAATTATGTGTGCAAGAGCTGAGGTGATGATCTATTTATTCAGTGATTAAATAGTAAGGAGAGGTGGCAAGTGAGAATTGACAACACAAAAATTTGACTTTTAGTGAGAGCAAAGAGAAATGATGGTAGCTGAAGGATATATGCAGAATAAAGGTTAGCATGTTTTGTTGTTATTGTCTTGCGTGTTTTTGGTGGTATCTCATCTGATAGGAAGAACCACTTGTTTTTAAACATCAGCTGGAAAAATCAAAAGGAGACAATCTCAATTAAAATATAAGACTGAGACAAAAAAAAAATTGCTTAGAGCTCTGAGAATGTTGAAGAGGGTGGAATACAGCCCTCCTGTGACTGTCTAGGGAAGCCCCTGAAGGAATATACTACCATTTTAATAGGAAGGGAAGCAGTGGCAAGTTGTAAGTGAGTTTTAGAGACACAGCAACAGGATATTGAGGACTTCCTTTAAGATTTATTTTTTCACTAAGAAGTAGGAAGATTGCTGGAAGCAAGGAACGTTATTGGAAGAGCAACACAGCTAGAGATGTGTCCTCAGAGATGAGAGAGGCATAGCACGTGTGCAAACCATCGTTTCAGACTGGAGAAATCAAACTGATTTGAAGACTTCAGGTTGCTGGAGAGTGTGAGCAAAATGAAGTTGAAAAGCATAGCAATTTTTATACCAATTTAGGGCTGGTAAAAAAAAAAATTCTATATACAGTTCTCACAAGCACACATTGAGGGAGGCACCACCATTGCTTCTTCATAGAAGACAAAACAAAAGAGTTCAGTGGGGTCAAATGGAATGTACCATCATCATCAGTGCAATGAATGTTACACAGACAGAAAATGTACTTCCTCCTGACAGCAGCCAAGGATTTCTCTCTGATTTCATTCTGTGTGCCAAAGACTGTGGGCCACTGCAGAGAACTCACTTCAGTTCTGTTCTCTACCTAGGCAGATTTTGATTTTTCAATTGATGACATTTTAAAACATTACTTTTGAGCATATGTCTTAATGATTACTTATTTGGGACTTCGAAGGGAATAATGTTTTTGGCTTGGAAAGATTATCTTGTATTGAAATAACTTTGAGGAAGGTTGGCTTCCAGTGTGTCACAAAATTCTCAGCCTTTAATATGCTAATGAGTGCATTGACTTCAAAGTAGAATGGCATAACACACTCAATATTTTAAAAAACATTTATTCATGAGCTCTTTTTTCATTAAACATCTTGTAGAACTTATTTTCCACAAGGAAAGAAAAAAAAAAAACTTTGGGAAATGTGACAAAATATTTTTACACTCACACCTAATCCATTCCATTATATGATAAGGACTTGTCTTACCATGCTTGACTTACATTTTTAAAAGAGCTTAGAAAATCCATGTGGCTGTTATAAGAACATGTTTATTATTTGCAATATTGAATGTATATCTAAAAAGGAACATGATTTTCATGTTTGAGATTAGGATGCATACATTTCTTCTCCCAGTCAAGTTCCAGATTTAGGCAATTCAACCCATTCCTAGAGAACACTAGTTTAATCCCTTTACATGGTTTAGTGCTCTTATATTTCGTATCCTTTAAGCTGCTGTCAAATAGTTTCCCCTAAAAATTATGATTATCTACTCAGTAGCTGAACCTGATGTACCATTTTGTTCCTCAAATCTGCTCTCCTTGTATAAGCAAGCATGAGACGTATTAAGGATCGGTGGTAGTATTTGCTTGCAACTTTTACTGAACATGTCTCATAATTCAAAAATGAAGAGTATATAGAAAGGATTAGGGTATTTTAAAACTTTAGTTTTCTCCAGAGAGGCTTTCATTTTTCTACCATAAGCTTAAAAATGAACAAACACTCAAAAAAGGTTTGGATTTGCTAAGAATCCTTGACTACAGGACTGCTGTATTAGTTTTGCTCTAAAAGAAACCTGGCAATTAAAACAAACCTAAACCCATGAAGGCTTGTTTAATTTTTTAACACTTATGGCCATGTCCACACCAGAGAAAATGTATTGCTAAATTAACCACAACTGGAAACTATTTCAAATTGCTTCTAAAAAAATCAGCGATAATTAAACCACCAGGGATTTCTCAGTGGATACTTATGTGCTATTTTCATCTAAAACAGTATTTGCAATTTAGCTGAGTACAGAATAGTTTAAAGTAAGATAGGCAGGGAGCTGCTGGATGATGAGTTAATGTGAGACAACAAAGGTCAGAACAAGCAGAAGAAAGTTATTTCAGACATCTTAGTGTGCAACTTCAACTGATGTGGAGTAGTAGTCAGACTTGGACAGTGACAATACTGTGAAATGGGCAAAGGTTATCTCCTTCAACTTAAGCTATTTTCCTTTGTTACCTCTGTGTACACAAATACACACACACAGACAAATACTTATTCATGTGTGAGCACATACATACACACTCATAGATATGTATACATTGCATACAGTCAGGTGAATTTTCATCCATAATATAAAACAGAATTATACAAATGTGATATACAATAATACCTCACATTAATATTTAGAATAAGTTAATAAAAATGCAAATACAGAAGTGGTAGAAATTGAAATAAAAGCTTCAGAAATAGCCTACAAAATCTTCATGGAGAAGATAGTATTAAAGCTAAATCATATTACAGATATGTACATTTTTTGACTATAATGATCTGGGTTGTGGAGAATATTTAAGCTGATGAGAGCAGTACTTTAGGAAGAAAGTGCTCAGAGAATGGTAAGTGATCCACTGGGATTGAACTCAAGATAAAAATGTTGAAAGTTGAGAAGTGGGGGATGGGGAGTTGAAAAATATAGTGAATTATAGAACTCAGAAGATAGCTTGTGATATTACTCTCAAATATCTTTTGGGCCATAGAAAAATATGCATCTTGTTTTATAAGCTGTGATGAATCATCAATGGTATTTAATAATTAATGAAATCCATGACTAGTGAAAATCATTTTGGTTATAAGAGAAAATACAGACAATTATCAACTTACATTGGCACAACTTGATGATTTTCTGACTTTAGGATGATACTAAAGCAATACTCATTCAGGAGGAACTATGCATCTAACTTTGAATTTTAATCTCTTCCTGGGATAACAATGTGCAGTAGGATATTCTCTTATGTGCTGGGCAGTGGCAGAAAGCCATAACTCCCAGTCAGTCTATGATCAAGAGGATAAACAACCAGTATACTTCCAACCATTCCGTACCCAGATAATCATTCTGTTTGTCATTTCCTGTGCAATATTCAATACATTACAGGAGATATTCAATACTTTATTATATTATAATAGTCTTTGTGTTAGATGATTTTCCCCAACCATAAGCTCACCTAAGTTTTCTGAGCATGTGTAAGGTAGGCTAGGCTAAATTACAATGTTCTGCAAATTAGGATGATTGAATGCACTTTTGACTTACAATATTTTCCTTTTTTAATATAAATTTATTTATTTTAATTTACAATGGGTTTAAGGGGATGAGGCTTCCTCAATGGCTCAGTAGTAAATAATCCGCCTGCAACACCAGACACACAGGGTCCCTGGGTAGGGAAGATACCCTGGAAGAGGAAATAACAACCCGCTCCAGTTTTCTTGCCTGAAAAATCCCATGGACAGAGGAGCCTGGCAAGCTACAGTCCACAGAGTCGCAAAGAGTTGGGCAGACACAACTGAATGACTGAGCACACACACACACACAATCCCTATCTTAAATCAGGAAGATCTGTACAATACTGCAGAAGGACAAGGGAATAGGTGATGCCATGGGATTAAAAGGTAACTGCAATAGCAACTGGATAGGAAGGACAGAACAGATGAGAGCAAGGCATAGGTCTTTTCTGAAGGGTATATGTTAATATAAATGGTAAGAATAATCTAGAAAAGAGATAAAGAATAATATCAAGGTTTCTATTCAAAGTGAACTGGATGATTAAAATGTTATAAAAAACTGGGCACATAAAGGACTCATATTATTTTCATCACTGAGGCAAATGAGTGTGAAAGTCACTCAGTTGTGTCTGACTCTTTGCAACCCCATGGACTATACAGTCCATGGAATTCTCTAAGCCAGAATACTGGAGTGGGTAGCTTTTCATTCTCCAGGGGGTCTTCCCAACCCAGGGATCAAACCCCTGTCTCCCGCTTTGCAGACTGATTCTTTAGCAGCTGAGCCACAAGGGAAACAAATAGATGATTATATCTGGAGGTTAATAATGGAAAGATATAATAGGTTCAATTTTAGTTGAAAAATGAATTTCAAACATCATAGATCCTATGTGGAAACTATTGTGGGAACACAAGAAGATCAGAGAGAGTCCTTTCAAACAAGAGAAATCATTACAATATGTGAATGAATAAGGCTATCACTGAGCATATCTGTCAAATGTTGAAATTAATTTACTGAAATGGTGTGTCTTTTCTGAGCTGCAAGTGAAACAAAAGATAGAATGATAAACAAATTTAAGTTCTGCAAATAGTGTCTCCAACTATCAGGAGAGATGTTAGACATTGTCCCAGACACTTTAATATAGGTACAATGAAAATTCTCAGCACTTATCAAAAAAACACAGGGAAGGACTGGGAAGCCTGGTGTGCTGCAGTCCATAGAGTTGCAAAGAGTTGTACATGACTGAGTGACTGAACAACAACACAATGTAAAATTATGTGTTATCACATTTTGATACAATAATTTACTACTTTCCCACTGACCATAGAATAAAGGGCATATGATTTACATGGCTGTTCCAAATCTACAGTCTTCCTATTTCCAAGATTACCTAATCATGAATACCATATTACAGCTTTATCGCATTCATTTCCTCACACCTTCAACTCAGATTCTAATGGAAATATAGTGAAGTGATCTAGCATGAGGTGAAAATTCAGTAAATACTAGTTCTTGATTGATTCATTTATTTCTATTTCATATTCTCACGAGCATAATGGAAGCATCAATATCATTGTCACTCATCATCATCATCCTTTTTTTTTCATCCTGGAAAGAGTACAGAATCTCCTGATATACATATTCCTAACTTTCTAATACATCTAGCAGTATTCAACTTGCCTATAACAAACATCATACTATAATATTGGTTATATAACTTTCTTTAGACCTTTCACTCAATAAAGATAGTAATCAATTTTGCTTGTAAATAATCCTCATCTGTTTCCATATCAATTTATATGGTCTTAGCCCTTTCCACAATGACACCCCACTCCAGTACTCTTATCTGGAAAATCCAATGGACAGAGGAGCCTGGTAGGCTGCAGTCCATGGGGTCGCTAAGAGTTGGACATGACTGAGCGTCTGACATCAATTTTCACTTTCATGCATTGGAGAAGGAAATGGCAACTCACTCCAGTGTTCTTGCCTGGAGAATCCCAGGGATGGGGGAGACTGGTGGGCTGCCATCCATGGGGTCACACAGAGTCGGGCACGGCTGAAGCGGCTTAGCAGCAGCAGCAGCAGCAGCTGCCCTTTCCATATGAAATTAAGCAGAATTATTTTAAATCTCCAATCCCTCAATAAAATTGAATTTATATGAATTCCAGCTTTCAGAAACCATTCAATTAATCCATAGTGACTTAAGTCAACATTTTGTTGCTGCCGTTGTTCAGCCCAACTCTTTGTAACCCCATGGCCTGCAGCATTCCATTATTTATTTGGCTGCCCTGGGTCTTAGCTGTGGCATGCAGAATCTTTAGTTGTAGCACGTGGGCGCTTAATCACAGCATGTGGGATCTAGTTTTCTGACCAGGGATTGAATCCAGGCTCCCTGCATTGGGAGCACAGAGTCTCAGTCACTAAGACCACCCAGAAAGTCCCCAGATTTGTTTTATGCTATTGAAGTCAAATCTCAGTACAAAATAGATCCTCTCACAGAAGTGAGATTATACTGGAGGTAACATAAGAAGGAATCTCTCTACATGATCGCTTGTATTAGTGTTTTATGTTAATATTTTTGTCAAGGTAAAACAAAAACTTTGCTATGTCATCACAAAGACAGAGTAAAAGAAACAGGCTAATTCAAACCAAATCATGGAGAAGTAAAGAAAAAAATGTCTTATTATATTAGTTATGTGACATGTTGGGAGGTAGAACATTAATGTTCACTTTCTTTCTTTGATTTTTCCCTCTCTCCTTCTCTCTTCCACCCCTCTCCACAGGTCCCTTCTTCCCTTTTTCCTCTCCTTTCCTTCCTTTGTTTTCTTCCTTTGTTAAAAACAACATTAGTTCATTAGTTAAAAACAACAACTTAAAAGAGGACTGTTATAGCTAGAGTGCTAGGAAAAATATCAACTATAGGTAATAAAATTCACAAAATTCAAAATGAGATAGTATTTCATTTCTGGCACATATTACACAAATGTATATGGAGGTGATATAATTTAATCAGCAGGAAGCTTTCCATCAATGTGACAGTCTTATTAGCCTCTGAAGAGGTGAAAACACAAAGGAGGTAGTTATTGTTCTTGAAAATATGCTTCTGTTAGCTCTTTTTTCTCTAGTCATAAAATGCCCTATGGAGTTGTTTACCAAGATGTTTTGGAGATTTTAAACTCAGTCTAAATGTTTACTACATTTTAATATTTCTTGGTTTATTTTGACCAGGGCACTACAAAAGACAATCACAGGGGTAAAAAGCTATTCAATAAACAAATTCAAAAACAGTTTTCCTCAAAGCCAAATTGCAAAACAACAACAACAACAACAACAACAAAGTTGAACACATGACATGATTTCTGATTTTACCCAGCTCAGAAAATCCCTCCCTATTACAATGCTGATGCCTGAAAGTGCAACATTAAAGATTATTTCCCTGAATATAAAATATTACCTTCTGTTTAGATTTAACTACTGCTATGAACAGGAGCCATTTTAAGATGTTTCAGTCAGTTATAAGGTAAAGAAGAAGGTATTTATTCCTTCCATGGGAAGGTAGGGACAGGGGAGAAATTTTAAAAAATAAATAAAAACTCCAAATAACAGATATGGAAAGAAGATAATCAGAATGTGAAGGCACAAAGTTTTTACTTCTATGTTTTAAAATTTTTTATTAAACTAAGGCAACAGACCACACAGAAGGGTGGTGGCTATGCCAGAGAAATGACAAGAGGAGCTACTCCACGCCTCAGGTCAGGGGCGGTGACTGAGAGCACCAGGCTGTGACTGTGCAGGGGCAGCCAAGAGGAGGTANTCAGAATGTGAAGGCACAAAGTTTTTACTTCTATGTTTTAAAATTTTTTATTAAACTAAGGCAACAGACCACACAGAAGGGTGGTGGCTATGCCAGAGAAATGACAAGAGGAGCTACTCCACGCCTCAGGTCAGGGGCGGTGACTGAGAGCACCAGGCTGTGACTGTGCAGGGGCAGCCAAGAGGAGGTAGCCAATGTCCAAGGTAAGTGGTGGCAGCCAAGAGGAGCTACCCAACTTCCAAGGAGTTGTGGCTGTGTGGGCACAGAAGGGCTAAGAGGAGCTACTCCACATTCAAGGTCAGGAGGGGTGACCTCCTGCAAGTTAAGGAGCAGTGGCTGTGCTTTGCTGGAGCAGCCATGAAGATATACCCCATGTCCAAGGTAAGAGAAACCTAAGTAAGAAGCTAGGTGTTGCGAGAGGACATCAGAGGGCAGACACACTGAAACCATAAGCACANTCATAACTTTCCTTCCAAGGAGTAAGAGTCTTTTAATTTCATGGCTGCAATCACCATCTGCAGTGATTCATTAGGGAAATGCAAATAAAGATGAAATACCAATATACACTCTCCAGAATGGTTAATTTTTGTTTTAAAGACAATTCCCATGTGCTGGTATTTGGATACTGGGTAACTGATAGGATACTGGGCAACTGAAAATCTCATATATTTCTGGCAGAAATGCAAACTTATATAGTCACTCCAGAGAACACTTCAGCAGTTTATCATAGAGTCACACACACTCATATATGATCCAACAATCCTACTCCAAAGTGCATACATAAATAAAATAAACATGTATCAACACAAAGGCATTATAGGCACATATTTATATTAGCACCANCTGGTATTTGGATACTGGGTAACTGATAGGATACTGGGCAACTGAAAATCTCATATATTTCTGGCAGAAATGCAAACTTATATAGTCACTCCAGAGAACACTTCAGCAGTTTATCATAGAGTCACACACACTCATATATGATCCAACAATCCTACTCCAAAGTGCATACATAAATAAAATAAACATGTATCAACACAAAGGCATTATAGGCACATATTTATATTAGCACCATACTAGAACTACTATCAGAGAAGGCAATGGCACCCCACTCCAGTACTCTTGCCTGGAAAATCCCATGGGTGGAGGAGCCTGGTAGGCTGCAGTCCATGGGGTCACAAAGAGTCAGACACGACTGAGCGACTTCCCTTTCACTTTTCACTTTCATGCATTGGAGAAGGAAATGGCAACCCACTCCAGTGTTCTTGCCTGGAGAATCCCAGGGACAGGGGAGCCTGGTGGGCTGCCATCTATGGGGTCTCACAGAGTTGGACATGACTGAAGTGACTTAGTAGCAGCAGCAGCAGAACTACTATATGGGAGAAGGCAATGGCACCCCACTCCCATACTCTTGCCTGGAAAATCCCATGGACGGAGGAGCCTGGTAGGCTACAGTCCATGGGGTTGCGAAGAGTCAGACACGACTCAGCTATTTCACTTTCACTTTTCAGTTTCATGCATTGGATAAGGAAATGGCAACCTACTTCAGTGTCCTTGCCTAGAGAATCCCAGGGACAGCGGAGCCTGGTGGGTTGCTGTCTATGGGGTCCCACAGAGTCAGACATGACTAAATTGACAGCAGCAGCAGCACAACTACTATATAGTCCTACACTAGAACAAACCATATACTCATTGTAATTATAAGTAATTTGCAATGAGGTTTTGCTCAACAATAGCAACAATGTATTATACATGCAACAATTTTATTAAATCTCAAAAGAATTACGCCAAATAAAAGACTCCAGACATAAACAGCAACATAATATGACTATGGGAATAATGTGATTCCCCTTAGGACATTCAAGGGAAAAAAAAACTGTTAAATTGTATATATAGAGAAATCTGACATGTATTTTCTAGAAGGAGAGGTGTGTAGGAGAGGACTGATTGCCAGCAGTTCCAAGACAATGTTTGGAGATGCTGATATATTCTTTATCTTGACTGTGGTTGACACAACTCATCATATTTATTGAGAGAGTAAATTTTACTATATGTAAACTATATTCCAACATACTCACCATTCTCACACCCACAGGTAAAAAAAAAAAAAAAACCCTAAAAATTTCCAGGCTCAGATGGCTTCAGTGGTGAATTATGTCAAACATTTCAAAATAAAATATTATCAATATATTATACAAACTTGTTCAGGAAAAGGAAACATTTTCCAACATATTTTATGAATCAATATAACCCTGATACCAAAACCAAAGATATTACAAGAAAAAAAAGTAACAGAACATTATCTCTCATAAATATGGACACAAAAACCTTTAGCAAAATATTAGCAAATCAAATCTGGCAATATAAAAAGTATAATGCAATATAAGAAGTATAATGACCAAGAGAGGTTATTCTAGTAATAGACACTGAGTACTTCATATGAAAATCAATGTAGTTCATTAAAACAATAAGGTGATTTCCTATGATCACAAGGACTTAAAAAAAAACATTTGACTCAATATATAACCGATGTTTTTGTAATGTCAGCAAAGTAAAAAAAACATAAAATTGCCATTATAATTAATGACAGACGTTTGAATGTCCCATCCTTAAGGATCAAAAACAAGGCATATTTATGCTTCTATTTATATGCACGTTTAGAACAGGCAAAAGGAATCTATGGTAATAAAAATTAAATGCTGACTGCTTTGGGCAGGAGATTGCAGATCAACAGAGTGTACTCTGCATATCTAAAGACAAATGTTCTGTGTTTCCATAGGGGTTACATGGTTGTCAAAGCACTGTACACTTAAGATGTGTGCATTGCACTGTATGCAAATTATATCTCATAAATTGTACATCAGTGAATTCCTGTGTGGAAGCAAGAGAAACTCACATTTACTAAAGTGGAAATATATTTAAAAGATATTGGGTAGCCACCAAAACTGATGATTTTGAAATCTATAGCCACAACTCAAGTCTCTTTCCTGAGTCAGACATATACACACACATGAATATATGACTGATTGCTGAATTATTTCCACCTGGACTTTTCATATATATTACAAATTCAACATATCAAACATTTGTCATATTCCCGTATTTATTGCTCTTTGTTCCTTTGAGTAAATTGCACCACCGCACTGTCCAAACTAGATTTTTAAATCCTTTTCCAAACATTCCATATTCAACCACTAGTCCCCATGCATTTTAAATCATAAAGATGTTTTGTGTATCCATATACCACACTCCATTGTGATGACTAACATCCTAAATTCAAATACAATTATATTGCCAGAATTAGTGCCAAAGCTTTTAAAATAACTTTTCTGTCTTTGCTCTTACTCATTACCAATTCATTCTTGGCACTGACATTAGGAAGACTGTCAAATGCAAATGGTAAATGTAATTATGTCATCACCCTGTACAATGACATTCAATTGCTTTCTTCCAACCTATCAGGGAAAATCCTCCTTATTCTGTCATCACCTTTTTCTAGCTCCTGCTCTCACCAATCTCTTACCTGATACTTCATACTGAAGCCATATTACACTCCATTCAGATCCCACACAACACCTTAGTCTGTGCGTGTTGGCGTTTGTTTCTTGCTTTTCACAAGACACCTCTTCTTTACTGCTTCCCATTTTCACTATCCAAGGTGGAGATAAGATCTTACTTTATCCAAGTAGCCATTTCGTAAAAACCACCACAACTCACTTGCAAAACTGAATTAAGGGTCATTTCAGTCACCCCTTTAACAAGCTCTTTAACTACATTTCCTTCATCAGAGCATTTATTACACTATATTGCAATTGGCTATTTACCTACACCTTCCTGCTCCTCTATCAGCTTGAAGAAGGTAGAGAGTGTGTTTACTTCTTTACCACTGTACCACTTAATAGCCATCTTACTAGCATGCTCATAATAAACTGTTCAGTAAATGTGTTAATTTGATCTATATTAATTTTAGTTATTCCAATGGGGGTAAATAGGCAAATATCTATAATATCCTAACTTCAAAGTTCTCCATTTAGTTATCTAAAAGTTACACAAATCTTTGTCTTTTATCTAAATTTGTGTGCAGTGCTTTCTTAATCTTTTGTTAATATATCTATCTACATTTTCAATTTTCACTGATGGTCCTACGGACCATCATGTAACAAATGGTCTCTTTAGAGTGAGGAAACTTAATATGATGGAAAATTAATAGAACACACAATGCATGTCCAAACAAATTACTGATGGTACAGAGAAGCCCACTAATGTATGAATTAATTTACCACCTAGAAGATACTGAAAAGTATTTTTTGATTTTTTTTTCTTCTGAAAACTGAGATGATAATTTACTTGGCCATCTAATGCAAAGAATGTAAGGACGACAAAAAAAATATGTCTCACAAAACAAGTGGGGATTTATTAGAGATTAAGAAGTCTGCCTCCTGGTTAAAAAGATGTTTCAGGGCTGCCCATAGGCAGTGACTAAGGTTTTGCCTGGTGGGCCTGAAGCTGACTTCTGGACGCAGCCTCGATGCACAGTAGGTGCCGTGCAGTCTCCAACGCTGCAGGCAGGGATTCAGAACCTTCTGGCGACTCTGCTCGTTGCCTATCTGCATTTCTAGCCCAGTGCCTCCATCTTCAGGTCTCCGGAGCTGAGTCCTCGGACTGAACTCTTCCGCAGGCACTTCTACTAAGACCTCTTTACTGCACCCAGCGGGCACGGCATAGGGACAGACGGCGTGCAGGGCATGGAGTGTGAAGATTGAAAACACTTCCCTACTCCGACTCATTATCCTATATTTACCTTTCCATTCCTAGCCCTCTCCAGCCCCATCCCTTAGTCTGTAATATTGTTGAAGCCTTTGGTTCATGACCTTAACAGTGACGTGACCCCCAAGTCTTCCTGGACCCCCAGGCCCTCCTTCTGGGGCAGACAGAATAGGGGAAGTCAGCATTTTCTCTAGTTCTAGCCATTTGCTTATACCGCACAGTAAGTGGTTGAAGGCTTGACTCTGAATGGCTTATCACCTTAATAACTGCACCTGACTGTTCAATGGCTGCTCTCCAGGTCAGCTAAGCTCCTGACAAAAATCACTGCAGAGTGATACCAACCTACGACTAGATTTCTTTTCACTGAAATACAGTTTACATAAATGCACCATTTTAAAATGTACAATACAGTGGATGTTAGCATATTCACAAGGCTGTGAAAATCACCTATAATTCTAGAAAATTTTCACCACTCCAAAATGAGAAATATAGTGTTAGCTCTCCCTCTCCTTCTCCCTTGCTCTCCATCCCCACCATCCTTTAAACTACCTCTGTAATAGTCCACATGGGAGTTACTTGTTTTTCAGAGCTTCATGACAGCATTCCACACAAAAAGTCCCTAAGGCAGCTGCAACACAGAGCTAAGGCCTCTGGGCTGAGTTTCAATACCTAGGGCAGAAAATAGAAGTTCTCTTATTCTTTTCACTCCAAGGTCAGTTCCAGGCAAATGTTACAACTGCTGCTTTCCTTTGGCTTTGGCTTGTTCTCATTTACTGAAAAGCATCTTCCTGTTTCTTAGCCCCTCTTTTCTCCTTAGCTTACTGTCCTAAATGTGTGTAGCTCCGTTTTCAAGTTTGTTCTATCTCATAGCATCCCCAACTCTAAAAATACTAACTTCTAGCACAGTCATGGAGAAGGCAATGGCAACCCACTCCAGTACTCTTGCCTTGCAAATCCCATGGACGGAGGAGCCTGGTAGGCTGCAGTCCATGGGGTCGCTAGGAGTCGGACACAACTGAGCAACTTCACTTTTCACTTTCATGCATTGGAGAAGGAAATGGCAACCCACTCCAGTGTTCTTGCCTGGAGAATCCCAGGGATTGGGGAACATGGTGGGCTGCCATCTCTGGGGTCGCAGAGTCGGACACGACTGAAGCAGAGCGATAGCAGTAGCAGCAGCAGCAGCAGCAGCAGCAGCAGCAGCAGCAGCAGCAGCAGCAGCAGCAGCAGCAGCAGCAGCACAGTCACACTTACATCACCACCGAAAACAGAACTCCTCTAGTATTTCAATGTTGCTGCTGCTAAGTCGCTTCAGTTGTGTCCGACTCTGTGCGAACCCATAGATGGCAGCCCACCAGGTTCCGCAGTCCCTGGGATTCCCCAGGCAAGAACACTGGAGTGGGTTGCCATTTCCTTCTCCAAGTATTTCTTTTTTTTTTTTTAGCTGTTTTTTTTTTAAATTTTTATTTTTTAGTTTGTTTTGCTTTACAATACTGTACTCATCTTG
>SJYA01000253.1:412201-446132 GCA_006410615.1 Neotragus moschatus
TTTCACTTTCATGCATTGGAGAAGGAAATGGCAACCCACTCCAGTGTTCTTGCCTGGAGAATCCCAGGGATGGGGGAGCCTGGTGGGCTCCCATCTATGGGGTTGCACAGAGTCGGACACAACTGAAGCGACTTAGCAGTAGCAGCAGTACCAACATACTAGCAGTGCAACCCTGAATTAGTTATTAACACTTAAGGCTTTTACTTTTTTAAAAGATTAGCATTTATAATTTGCATACTTTTCTATACTTATAGGTATATTAAAGACTTTATTTAAAAGCAAAGAAAAAGAAAAAGAAGTCTAAATCCTAGGACAGAAAGATCACTGATTAGACACATATTCGTAGAAGTCAATTGCTTGCCTCATTCTTTGTTGTTTCTACTTTGGTCTTCTCCTTTGACCCGGATGTTGGCATTTCCTTCGTATGTCCATCAGGAATGTATATCAGAATGCACGGGGCTTCTATGCAGCTATATGGACTAAAAAGAAAATGAAGGGACAAGAAAGTTTATCTGAACAGCAAGTGAATTCCTGCATTAATTCAATGGCACTGTTAATGCTTTTCAAAGTATAAGTAAATAGTCCATTCTCTTATTCACATCAGAGTTTCTTCAGAGTAGTTTAAAAACAAATATATAAATAAAAATTTGACAGTGCTAATCATAAACTTTCAATTTATGGATATAAACCTGCTAAATAAGTGCAGGACAAAGGTATATCTTTTTATTAGAATTTCTCAGTTCTAAAGGGTACAGTAATTAGCAGAATTCACCACTTCTAAGACTATCCCTATGCAAAAAAAAAAAATTTCAAATTTTATAGTAAACGCCACAGAGTAAAAATAAGAGAATTTGATAACAAGAGAATCCTATATATCTCTTCAGTATATTTTATTTTATTTTTTTCTTCAGTTATTTTAATATGGCCTCGCTGCTGCTGCTGCTGCTAAGTTGCTTCAGTTGTGTCTGACTCTGTGCGACCCCATAGACAGCAACCCACCAGGCTCCTCTGTCCCTGGGATTCTCCAGGCAGGAATACTGGAGTGGGTTGCTATTAATATGGCCTTGCTGCTGCTGCTAAGTCGCTTCAGTCGTGTCCGACTCTGTGCAATCCCAGAGATGGCAGCCCACCAGGCTCCCCCATCTCTGGGATTCCCCAGGCAAGAACACTGAAGTGGGTTGCCATTTCCTTCTCCAATGCGTGAAAGTGAAGCCGCTCAGTCGTGTCCGACTCTTAGCGACTCCATGGACTGCAGTACCAAGATGTAATTCACATACCAAAAAATCCAACCTTTGAAAATATACAATTCAGTGGCTACACATGTGCAACCCATCACTACTATCTAATTTTAAAACATTTACATCACCCTAAAAAGAAACTTTGTACTCTTTATCACTTTCTAGTCTCCCACTCCTCTGGGCTCTGTTGCACTATTTATATTTTACAATATATCTAATCAAAATACACAGTAAAGAAAAGGTAGTTAAGTTATAGTTTAATCCAAAGATAACACTGAAATTTTTTCTTTTTACTTGGACCACATGAAGATGTATTATAAGATGGTTTAGTTTTAGAAGTAAAAGTTGTTAATATTATGCTATTTCAACGTTAACACTTGTTAGCATAAAGTCTGAAAAAAAAATACAGAGTAACAAATGACACAGGAACAGAGAATAATGTCAGGTACATTATTTTAGTGGCACTTCAACTTCTGAAATATTATTTACTCTAAGAACTTAAAGCATTTTCATTTAAATGTCTGGTTACACTGATTTACCTAACGGGTTCATAAGGTTGATCACATATGAAGAAGCCTCTTCTCTGGAGTTGTATAATGTCTCCTTTTTTCAAATCCTTAAGGCAGGGATCCCCCAGCATCAGTTCTTCATGCTGTAAAGATGATATTAGGCCAAAATACACTGTCTTAAAATTATCAGAGCACTTGGCTTTTTCCTGGTGGTACAGTGGATAAGAACCTGCTTGCCAATGCAGCAGACACAAGAGCAATTCTTGGTCCAGAAGATTACCCATGCCCTGGAGCAACTAAATCCATGTACCACAACTACTGAGTCTAGAGCCTCGGAGCCGCAACTACTGAGGCCATGAGCCACAACTACTGAAGCTTGTGTGCCCCAGGGCCCATGCTCCACAACAAGAGAAGCCACCACAATGAGAAGCCCATGTACCACAACTACAGAGTAGCCCCAACTCACACTCACTGCAACTAGGGAAAAGCCCTCCAAGCAATGAAGACCAAGGACAGCCAAAAATAAATTAATATATATATATTTTTTAAATTCTAAAGAAAGTTAACACAGAGGGAGATGAAATAGGGCTTATTTTAGGAGGCTACCTTACTGTTTTTGTTGACATACTGCTTAAAGTCCTCATCTTTTCCCAGTACGGGCTTCGTGATCAAGTGCTCGTATGTGACACAGATTGCTGGGACAGGAAGAGCATGTTCGGTCTCTGCAAGCCAAGTGATCTTAGTGGTTTTCTTGTAGTCTTTGTTCTCTAAATTCAATTTTGCATCGAGAGATACAATTTTGCCTTCTGCATTTCTAAAAATAAGATTGAAAAGTAGTTTCAGAAAATAAACCATCACTGTCCTAAGTGCATAATTTCGTTCTGTGCCTGTAATAAATAAGGAAGTTTCTTTGGAAAAATTTCAGTCAAACACTTTCTGAGTTTCTGGTAGGTACCAGACATGAACTAGTTAAGAGACGAATAAGGTATAAGCCCTATTATCAAGATAGTAGTATGTGCCGGACCCTCATTCATCCGATAAAGACCATGAACATGTTTATGAATCTTAAAGTCACCTGAAGTAGCATTAAAAAAGCCAAAATACTGTTTTCAAAACATTTAGCAATTACTCGAAATATATGTAATGATGGGACAACTGATATTTCAGAGTCTACTAAATTAATCTTAACATACTATGTCCCACTATAATAACTGGCAAGCTAATTAAATTTAAAGTAGATTTTAGAATAAAGAATGCTATATATACAAATTCTGTCCCAAGGATCTCTCCCATCATGCAACTGTATTCTGAGAATTAGATAAGCAAAGGGGGGCCCTAAATAGCAGAACTATTTTTTATATCTACATGTAGTCATTTTCAGGCTTCCCTGGCGGCTCAGATGGTACAGAATCTGCCTGCAGTTCAGGAGACCTGGGTTTGATCTCTGGGTTGGTAAGATCCCTTGGAGGAGGGCATGGCAACCCACTCCAATATTCTTGCCTGGAGAATCCCCATGGACAGAGAAGCCTAGTGCACTACAGTCTACAGAGTTGCAAAGAACTGGACACGACTGGGTGACTAAGCACAGTAGTCATTTCCAACATCACAAGCAAAAGATATCCTAATATTCTATAAATATACTGAAATATACATGGGGAAAAATTCAATGTGTCCAGAATTTGCAGCATCTATGCATGGGGAGATTTAATAGCCAGCATCATGAATGGGTCTATTTCAATAAATCAATAAACATCACAGACTTCTCTCCCATATTTATTTGAAAACAAACAAAAAGTTCTTACTTGTGTATTTTAGTAATGTTGATGTTGCCCCAGTTTATGAATGTAACCATCTCACCCTCTGACAATGTCGCTGCATCAGCACCTTCGATGAAAACTTTAGAACTATACCACACAGGCTTCAAGCCAACATCAGGATTCTGATTGATTAAAAAAAAGAGAGAGTGTGTTGGTTAAAACATTTAACTATTGAACTCAGTATGCAAATTTATATTCATTCATTTTATTCCTTCACACAAAGAGAAGTCCTCTATATCAATCTGATTCCCAGTTAACTGACCCTGTGGCAGATGCCTGCACAATAATGTAATCGAGTCAGATGTGGTGTTCTGCTCCAAGATTACTTCCAGCCTAAAACACTCATTTTTTGTTTTTAGGGCAGAAGCAGTACTTTTCTGTGTCCCTCTAACCAGAATCTGCTCAGCTAGACTCAAAATCTCACTGCTTTTGCAGCAAAGGGGAAAATAAAGTCATTTCTCATCAGTGGCTATAGAACATTATAGGAACAGATGTCATCCTAGCAGGAAACAACAGATGTTTCACGTTTTAGAGACAAATTTTAAGGGCAGCAGTATACATGTAAGAAAGATAAACTTTCTGCCATTTCAGTATGTATTATATGAAGAAAAGAGACATGCAGAATAAAAAGAATGCTACATTGGTTAAATTTCAGATTCTTGTTTGAGCAAAATCAAAAGAAAAAAGTATAAGAAGATCCTTCGAATAAGTCTTAAATAACCAGTATTTGATAACTGTTCATTGAATGAACCAATGCTCTTGAGGAAAATAAGTATGCTGCAACAACTTATGCTATGCTGGGCTCAGAACAGAATACTGACAGGCTAAATATAGAACATTTAGTGAGGACAATGATAATGAAAATTCCACAGGTCAAACTGGGTGGTGCAGTCATCACTGCTTCCTAATCACTTAACTATTAGCTATTCTTTATTATGACATATTCTTTAACTATTAACTAAGCTATCTGACTATAACTATCATTTTAACAAACAAGCACCCTTAAAAGCTTTATTATCACTATTTTGATTTTAAAACATTAAGTTAGCTTCACATTTAAGCTAACTGTAATGGGCGATATGACATATCAGGAACCACCATTCACCTGGTTGAACCAATCAGATAAAAAATAAAGGCAAAGGTAAAGCCAACTCAATCAATCACACACAGAGAGACACACATTCCCCAAATCTTATTAGGTATATCATTAAACAAAGTCTTCAAAATTAAAAGAAGCTAATGTCATACAGAGAAAGGCAATCATAAAGCTACAACTCAGGACATTTATAGCTCTTCATGAAGCATATTCCCTGGAGAAGGAAATGGCAACCTACTCCAGTATTCTTGCCTGGGAAATCCCATGGACAGAAGAGCCTGGCGGGCCACAGTCCATGAGGTCCCAAAGAACTGGACACAACTGAGCAGCTAAACAGCAACAATGAAGCATATTATCTTGTATGTGAGTTAGTCTATGGATATAAGCTTCATTATATAACAAGGATATTTATAGACAACTCACAAAACTGGAACAAAAGTATCTATTTTTGCTTCAAGATCATCAAACTAGCAGTCACGACCATGTGAGACAACAACCATGCCTTAACTAAGAGAAACTGCCTGTTCCTTGTATTTAAGATTCATAGTCACAATTTAGACAAATAGGTATCATTTTCACTTCACTGATATTTTCAAAATCAGAGCCAACAGCTGTGTGATGAACTGTGGACACAGCTCTAATTCAATACTACTAGGTCAAATGTTTTGGCTTAAAGGCAAAGGCAACAGTGAGCAACCCAGTTAAAAAAAAAAGTATCTCAGCTTTCACACAGAGATAAGAGCAGGGATTATGTAAAATCTCCAGGAAGAAATAAATTCTTATTATACGCTAATGTACTATTTCTACAAAATAAAAAACAGGCACCAACTGAGTGTAACAGTTCTGCATGATGTGCTGTTGCTGCTGCTAAGTCGCTTCAGTGGACAGTATTAATGATACTACTAGAACAAACTTCCTCAGTAAAAAATCCACGAAATTATTTACTTTTCACTTAGTGTCAAATTCTTAAATAGCCCATACAGTCCAACATCAAGAAAACAAATACGCCAATTTAAAAATGGACAGAAGAAGCAAACAGATGTCGTGCCAAAGAGAAAATGCAAATGGCCAACAGGTATATGAAAAGATGCTCAATATCACTAATCATCAGGGAAATACAAATTAAAACCACAATGAGATATCACCTTACACCTTTGAGAATAGCCATCATCAAAAAAAGAACACAAATAGCAAATGCTGGCAAGTATGTGGAAAAAAGAGAACCCTTACACACTGTTGATGGGAATGTAAATTGGTATGGCCACTGTGGAAAACAGTATGGAGGGTTCTCAAAAAACTAAACACAGAACTACCATATGACTCAGCAATTCCACTCCTGGGTATATCCAAAAAAACCCAAAACACAAACTCAAAAAGATACATGAACTCCAATGTGCACAGTAGCATTACAACTGCAGAGATATGGAAGCAACCTAAATGCCCATCAACAGATGAATGGATAAGAAAATGTGGTGTGTACATGTACACGCACACACACACAGGAATACTATTTGGTCATAAAAAAGAAAAGATTTTGTCATCTGCAGCAACACAGATGGACATGAGGGGCATGACGCTAAGCAAAGTAAGTCAGATAAAAACAAAGTAAAATAAAGTGATATACTGTGCGATATCACTTATATGGGGAATCTAAAAAACAAAACAAATTAGTGAATATAACAACAACAGCAAAAAAGCAGACTCACAGACACAGAGAGCAAACTAGTGGTTACCAGTGGAGAACAGGTGGGGGACAGGACAATACAGGGGTGAGGGAGTGAAAGATACAAACTAACAGGTGTAGGAGAAGCTCAAGGATGTACAACATGGGGAATACGCCCACTTTGTAGTAACTGCAAACAAAAAAGGGTTAGTCACTCAGTCGTGTCTGACTCTTTGCGACCCTATGGACTATACAGCCCACCAGGCTCCTCTGTCCATGGGGATTCTCCAGGCAAGAATACTGGAGCGGGTAGCCATTCCCGTCTCCAGGGGATTGTCCTAACCCAAAGATCGAACTCAGGTCTCNGATTAGGAAGAATGAAAATACTCTAAAAAAGAGTAAGTCAGTTGCACTTCACTCTTCTTATTGACAGACCATTAAAATCTTAATAAAATGGATCTTTTCCAATCACCTTGAGGAAAGAGTTCTTCCTAAATAAGGGTATTTTTTATCATGGCATATGAATTTTTGACAATCCTAGGGTTTTAGCTAAAAATGCTGCTTTTACTATTAGTTTTCACTGCCTTGTCTAACAATGAATTCAAAATGACATCAAGATTTGGAATTTGATTACATTTCCACTATGGATCCTGGGCAGACTTTTCTGGTGATTAGTGGGATATCAAATTGAAGATTGCTGATATGTTTCTTAATTTGGGGCCTATGTCTCAAATATGTTCTGCTCCTACTTCTGCCATAACCAAGTCAAATAACTCAAAGTACTTCCTCCATTTTACTAGCATGTTTCACCCATTTTCTGCATATTGAAGTTCTAATTATGCTTCAAACCAATTTAATAAGAGATTCATGAAGCCCTTTTTGCAGAGCATCTCTAGGCTTTTGCAACAGCTTTCAAATTGCTCTCTCTTCCTTCCATATTCTTACACTCAGCTCTATGTTCTTCCAAACCAGTAAAATCTGTCCTCTAGAGAGTAAGGATTAAGGGATGAGCACTGAGGAGTATCCAATTTAAAAGCAGAAAAAAAGAGAGGAAGAGCCAGAATAGTGGGAAACCAAGGATTGATACATAATCCAGGCGGGGAAGACACAGTTCAGCGTGTGATACCAAAAANAGTAAAATCTGTCCTCTAGAGAGTAAGGATTAAGGGATGAGCACTGAGGAGTATCCAATTTAAAAGCAGAAAAAAAGAGAGGAAGAGCCAGAATAGTGGGAAACCAAGGATTGATACATAATCCAGGCGGGGAAGACACAGTTCAGCGTGTGATACCAAAAAACCCTGTGCACCTTGGATGACCAAAAGGTAGTAAGTTCAACAGAAAAATGGGAATTGAAGCCAGACTGCAAGGAGATGAGGAATGTCTTTTCATACCCAGCACACTTCCTTGGTACTGACCTTTATCCTGCCATGTTCTGTTAGGTTAGTAGTTGCCTGTTCATAGCCTCTCTCTGTGAGATATGAATGCTTTATGAAAAGCTCACTCTTTTTTCACCTTCTTACCCCTTGTCTGTGACAGTACATATGTATTTCATTTATTTGGATTTCTGTTAACTTCAAATCACTTCCTTATTAATTTGTTCTCACACGCTTGTGTGTGCTATGTCGCTTCAGTCATGTCCCACTCTTTGTGACCCTGTGGACTGTAGCCCGTCAGGTTTCTCTCTCCATGTCATTCTCCAGGCAAGAATACTGGAGTAGGTTGCCATAACTTCCTCCAGGGGATCTTCCTGACCCAGGGATCAAACCTGTGTCTCTTATTTCTCCTGCATTGGCAGGTGGGTTCTTTTCCCCTGTTAATAACCCTAGCACCTAAGAAGCTGAATAGGGCTGTGCTAATGGGCTTCCCTGGTGGCTCAGAGGGTGAAGCGTCTGCTTACAGTGCGGGAGACCTGGGTTCGATCCCTGGGTTGGGAAGATCTCCTGGGGAAGGAAATAGCAACCCACTCTAGTACTCTTGCCTGGAAAATCCCATGGACAGAGAAGCCTGGTAGGCTAAGTCCATGGGGTCTCAAAGAGTTGGACATGACCGAGCGACTTCACTTTAGTGAGAGCAAGAACATAGGGTCTTCAGCACAGCTTAGAGGCTGTAGCAACTCTATCAGAGGTCTCTAGTTCCTTTTGCTTAACCCTGAGGCCATGTGCCTCATCACAAGTACACTGAAATATCAAAGAATATTTTTTACCACATCTGCCACTGCTCTTTAGTTTTGATTAAGATGATTTCTTTTGTGGAACTAACAAAACTACAAATTTAGCCAATATTTTAAGATCTTATAACCATTTAATTTCCATCCATCAAAGAGGGGATGCAATGTTATCCAACTCTTCTATAATTGAGAAAAAATTATAATANACTGAAATATCAAAGAGTATTTTTTACCACATCTGCCACTGCTCTTTAGTTTTGATTAAGATGATTTCTTTTGTGGAACTAACAAAACTACAAATTTAGCCAATATTTTAAGATCTTATAACCATTTAATTTCCATCCATCAAAGAGGGGATGCAATGTTATCCAACTCTTCTATAATTGAGAAAAAATTATAATAATTTTAATTGGAAAAACTAAATATAAGTTGACTAAAAGCCTAATGAAGCTGGCAGTAAAAATATTCTACAAAACATCTATTTTAGAGTTGGAAGAAATAAATTGTAGCTATCCAAGTGAAAGTCACTCAGTCATGTCCAACTCTTTGTGATCCCATGGATTGTACAGTCCATGGAATTCTGCGGGCCAGAATACCGGAGGGGGTAACCTTTCCCTTCTTCAGGGGTTCTTCCCAACACTGGGATCAAGCCCAGGTCTACTGCAATGCAGACAGATTCTTTTCCAGCTGAGCTGCAAGGGAAGCCCGTAGTTATCCAAAGCCGTGAGTTAAGTAGAAAAAAGAAGGAAGCAAAGGAAATTAAAGGTAGAAAGGCCAGGCTGGGAGAAAAATAATGACTTTAGATAATTCAGTCTTTTCCAGTTCCTTGAATAAACAATTTTTATAAATAGGGATACAGGCTTCATGAATGTTCCCTCTCAAATGTTTTATAACAGCTAAAAGAAGTTCTGAAAGTATATTCCCTTTAGATACCAAGCTGCCCCTTTTTTCCCTTCCTACATGAGGTTCTATAAAATTGCTGATTACTAAGAGGTGCAATTTTATTCGCCTTTTGACTGCTCCTGTTTATTTCCCATCTTGGTAAAGTGGGATATGATTCATTTCCTGATCACATTCTTTAACACCCATTAATGTTTAACATCATGTCCTTGCCTTGGTTGTTGGGTTACGGGATCCTGATGTTTTTTGTTTTTTACTTCTTGTGTTTTTCCCTTAGGTGAAGTTTCTGTGTACTATAGCCTGCCGCTTATCTTTTTATATTCTTTGCCAAGTAAAAATCACATAGCTTGCTACTATCCTTCTCATTTTTGAATTTTCACCCTTTTATTGATCCTTTCATCCTACTTTATTGATTTTACAGCATTTTTTATTGTTTTCCTTATAGCTTTTATTTTTGTTCCTATACATGCAAGAATATTACTGGGCCCACTTTTCATCAATCTTGTCCATTCAGTAATTCAACAAAGCCTCTGCTGACTATGGCTTTTATAATTAAAAATTTTTCTCATCTTCTGAATATGGTTTTTTCCATGAATTTGGCTTAAATTCCTTTTGTCACATTTTAATATTTTAAGAAATAGCTATCTTCTTACCAGTGTTTAAGTCTTTGTGTATTCAGTAATCTTACCTGAATTCTTTTCCCTTTCTCCATGCTTTTATTAAATTATAAAACAAAAATTATATGTTTGTATAAAAATAATGTCCTTCTTTTAGTGGAAGATATATATATGTTTGTCTCAGAGCATCATAAAAAAATCTCTAAAACTACACAATCTATTGATAGAAATCAGATAGCTAACAGGCAGCTGATCTATAACTCAAAATCAATTTTTGAGACTAAAAATGTAGCTATTTATAAAAACAAATATTTACTTATACTATTAATTTTAAAATTATTGAAGGAATTAAAACGCATTCTTTTCAATCCTTCCAATTCCACTTTCCTAGATTATAGCTGGTAAGAGTTGTATAACCTTCTCCACTTTCTCTGCTTATACAGATATGCCAACATGCATATCAATACACATATCTATTTATACAAATCTCTCTTTCCATACACATGTATGGGTATAATCGCTGTTGTTCAGTCTCTAAGTTGTGTCCAAATCATGTCCAAATTGTGTCCAACTTTTTGCGACCACATAGACTGCAGCACACGAGGCTCCTCTGTCCACTATCTCCTGGAGTTTGCTCAGATTCATATCCATTGAGTTGGTGATGTTAACTACCTCTTCCTCCGCTGCCTGCTTCTCCTCTTGCCTTCAATCTTTCCAAGTATCTGGGTCTTTTCCAATGAGTCGGCTCTTTGCATCTATTGGCCAAAGTCTTGGAGCTTTAGCAACAGTCCTTCCAATGAACAGTCAGGGTTGATTTCCTTTAGGATTTACTATTTTGATCTCCTTGCTGTCCAAAGGACTCTCAAAGAATCTTCTCTGACACCACAATTCAAAAGCATCAGTCCTTTTGTGTTCAGCTCTAACATCCACACGTGACTACTGGAAAAAACTATAGTTTTGACTATATGGACCTTTGTTAGCAAAGTGATGTCTCTGCTTTTTAATATACTGTCTAGGTTTGTGATAGCTTTCCTTCCAAGGAGCAAGTGTCTTTTATTTTCATGG
Source organism: Neotragus moschatus (assembly GCA_006410615.1). Taxonomy (NCBI): domain Eukaryota; kingdom Metazoa; phylum Chordata; class Mammalia; order Artiodactyla; family Bovidae; genus Neotragus; species Neotragus moschatus. The sequence goes on from SJYA01000253.1 coordinate 423,274, forward strand.
CTAAAGTCACCATCTGCAATGATTTTAGAGCCCTAGAAAATAAAATTTGTCACTGCTTCCACTTATTCCCTTTCTATTTGCCATGAAGTGATGAGACCAGATGTCATGATCTTAGTTTTTGAATACTGAGTTTCAAGCCAGCTTTTTCACTCTCCTCTTTCACCTTCATCAAGAGGCTCTTTAGTTCCTCTTCACTTTCTGCCATTAGAGTGATATCATCTGCATTATCTGAGATTGTTAGTATTTCTCCCAGCAATCTTGATTGCAGCTTGTGAGTCACCCAGCCTGGCATTTATTTATACATATTTCTTATTATATATCAGTATGTAACTTTTTTTTCTTAAAAGTGGTTTATTCCATATGGTATATTTCCTTTAAAAAGATACATAGTGCATTGATGGATACATTGGATTGTTTCAAGTCTTTGTTAATACAAACAATATTGCATTAAATTTATATATATATATATATATGTACAGGTCTGTGTGTATGCCTATATATACCTACCAATAATCATGTATAATATGCTACTATTAATGTATTACAATAGGAATGGTTGGATCATGAGATATGTATTCTTACACTTCTATCTTTGTTCCCAATAGTTTCTGATTTTAGAAATAAATATAAATGTAATTTTTTGATTCCCAAATCACATTCTCACTCTCTAAACTCAAAATACATTAAGAATTTTTACCAACTTTGTCTCCATATTGATTTGTGCTAACTCCTCTCTCTTTTTATATGAATTTTAATATCATCCACACTTTATTGATTTTTGCAGCAATGGCCTTGGCATAGTACCTGCATATTAAAATCCAATCTTATTTCTTCTCACCTTGTATTACCATTAATGTAATATTATCAAAGAAAGCCATGCCCACCCTTGGTTTATCTGTTAGTTTCTGGCCTCCATTTTGTTCACATTTATGCTTCATTTTTACTCATATGTTTGCTCAAGAATGATTCTCATTCAGCTAAGAATTACATGAACAGTTTTGTTTCTTTAATTTCCTTCATCTATCTGCACAGAGACCACAATCACCCCTGGCAGCCTGTGTCCATGTTTAATCAACCATTTGTTGAAGAAGGCATTTGGAAAATGAAGGTTGTAATTAAAAGTTTCACTTTACCTGCAGTGGCTTTGATTACACTGGGCCTTTGGCCAAGTCACCTCTATGACCTTGCTTTTTGGCAGTAATAAGAAGATAATGTCTGTGAAACAGAAATAAAACTGTTTCTTTCCCTCAGCTCCCTTGAAAACTCAGACCTATAAACCATTCAGATGAAGCTTAAAGTCTTACTAAAGAGAAAAGAAAAACTGTCTGTGAAACTTGATAAGCTTCAGATCAATATATGTCTTTTTTTAAAAAAAAAACTGCACATATTTTATTTTCCACCAACTTTGGATTTTATATCTTATAAACAAACTAAAAACATTTCTTATGGGTTCACCTTAATGGATTTTAGTTCTAATGCTGAGCACTATGGATTCACTTTCAAAGTCCACACTCTCTGCAGTGTTATCTTTTTCTCTTAATACATACACCATTTTGACCCAGATTGATCAGTGGAAGTACCCTCTGCTTGAGCAAGAATGCAAACAATTTTTCAATTTTTTTTTTTTTTTATCGTATGCATGCTACCTTGCCATCTGCACACCTGTGATTTACAGTACTTGACTCCCACTTTAATCAAGAACACAAAATGTTTGAACTCCGGATAGTCACTGAGAGATTAACTGTCTTATTTGATAAAGGTGGGAGCCATCGATTCAAAACCAAGTTAGAAGCCAAGTTTATTTCTGAGCTAGATAAAACAAAATGCGTAAAGTAGCCATCTCTTTGATTTTCTAGGCTTCATATACATATATATATATATAACTGCAAAGCTATCCACCGAGATTATTCACGTGTATTGCCCTACAAATGACTTCAATAAATGGTAATTTAAATAATGCAATGCAAAGAGGCAGTCATCTAAGAAAATATTTCTGCATCATCTACCAAAATATTCTCATTTCTATCTGACCCAAAGTATATTGTTTTACCTTGCTAAGACATAAATTTCTAGAGGGCAAAATTAAAGTCTTAGACTACACAGTTTTAAAATTTTGTAATGTTCTACTTCTATTATTTTATAATGTCATATATTACAGAAGCTCTATTCAGACTAAAAAAATGGGAAAACTTGTATATTCTAAAAAACTGAATGCTTCCTTTAATTAGAAAATAGTTAGAAAATCACCCATTGTGATTTCCCTCCCCATTGACAGCTATGAAACTCTCAGTCAAATTTTATGTTCAGTTGCTATGGTTTTCTTTTCCCAGTTTCCTGGCATAATATCTACCAGCTCTTCTCTTGGCTTAATTTTTTTTTTTTACATGAACTTTGCCTACAGTATTTGTATTTTACTTTCATCACCTCAGATCTTTTGGGACTTAGATGCAGCATAAATATGTATAAATCTATTTTCACTTTGAGCATCCAGCTAAAACTATTTGATTTTTTAAAGTTTTTAATTGATTATTTCTGTACAGATTTTTAAATAAATCTTTTGCCTGATTAAAAAATTTTATATTTTTAATATAAAAATTTTGGATAACTCCAAAAAGTACACAAAAGAAAATTTAAATTATCCATAATTTTTGTGATTTGTTTGGTTGTTAAAAAAAACATAAACCTACTCAAACAAGCTAAAGCCATGAGGGACATTGGGCACATATACAGGGGCTGTCATGAAACCAGAACAAGAAAAGACAGATGACACTTAAAAGGGAAGAGTCAGGAGCTATAGGGATCTGATTTACCCCTTTCTTTTGGCCAGCCTTATCTCCTTTCTCTAAATTTGGCTTTGCTGCTTTGGTATACATTCCCAGGTGGCAAGAGTGGTAAATAATCTGCCTGCCAATGCTGGAGACACAAGAGACAAAGGTTCAATCCTTGGATTGGGAGGATTCCCAGAAAAGGAAGTAGCTATGCACTCCAATATTCTCGCCTGGAAAATTCCATGGATAGAGGATCCTGGTGGGCTATGGTCCATGGGGCTGCAAAGAGTCAGACATGACTGAGTGACTGAGCACATACGTAGGTAGTTAAAAAAATAACTGAACCAGTCTTAATTTTATCATGAATTCTGGTTTCCAATTCCCAAGGACAGAGGAATTACTTGACTTAGTTTGGGTCAGGAGCCTACCCACAGGTACATCTAAAACCTAGATCTTCAAAAGCAGCTGTAGTTAATAGATTTCAAGTAACAGGATGTGGGAGATCCGATTAACTGTCCAGAGATAATGAGAACCCCCAGTCTCCTTACTGTACAAGTCATTGTTTTATCTATATTTTCCAAATTTATTTTTTATGGTCACTTTATGAATATAAGTGATATTTAAGGTTTAAATCCTATACTGTTAATTTAACTATAGTATAAACATTTTGTTTCCTTATTACTAAAAACAAACCAAAAACCACATTTTAGGACACACAATTTTCTGTTACTTCATAGCAAGTAGGGCTTCCCTGATAGCTCAGTTCGTAAAGAATCTGCCTGCAATGCAGGAGACCCCAGGTTAGATCTTTGGGTCAGAAAATTTGCTGAAGGGATAGGGTACTCATGCCAATGTTCTTGGGCTTCCCTTGTGGCTCAGCTGGTAAAGAATCCGCCTACAATGTGGGAGACCTGTGTTCCTTTCTATACACAAAAATACATATAACTATACAAATTTCTGCCGGGAAAAAAAAAAAATACAGGCCTGTCAGGAATGTAATTACAATTCACACAAAAATCAGAATGGCAAAAATGTTTCCAGCATTTGTGAAAGAGAAATAATTTCCTAAATACAAAAAGTTTTTTTTTTATATGCACCATTTTTAAATCTTTATTGAATTTGTCACAATATTGCTTCTGTTCCATGTTTTGATTTTTTGGCCACAAGGCATGTAGGATTTTACTCCCAGACCAGGGATCAAACCCATACTGCCTGCACCAGAAGGCAAAGTCTTCAACATTGGACCACCACAGAGGTTCCCCCAAAGAGTATTTTTAGTAGAATATGAAAAGACTAACTGAAAAATACACAGTACACTAAAGGAAGTTAGTTTCAGTCATATTTAAATAATGAAAAATTTAAAAATGAGATTTTGCCATTTACTTGTTATAGTGGCAAATATTGAATAATCTGAATGTATTAGTTTTCTATTGCTGTTGTGGCAAATTATCACAAACTGAGTAGCTTAAAACAACACACATTTATTTATTTATTATGTTACTCTTCTGGAGGTTAGAGTTCTGAAATGAGTTTCATCGAGCTAAAATTCAAGACTTGGCAGAATTGTGTCCTTTTTGGAGACTCTAGGGAAGAATTTGTTTCTTGGCCTTTTTCAGCTTCTAGAGGCTCCCCACATTCCTCAACCCATGGCCCCAGCCAGAATCTACATCAATACAAGCTCTTTCCTCCTCAATTCTTCTTCCCTTCTCCTTTCACTTATAAAGACCCTTGTGTTTGCATGGCACACACTTAAGTAGTTCAAGACAGTCTCTCATCTCATAATCTTTAACTGGATCACACCTGCAAAGTCCTTTATAAGTCCCTCTTATAAGTAAGATAATATATTCTCAGATTCTGGGAATTAGAATGTGGATGTCTTCGGAGAAACATTATTTTGATAGCTTTTGCTTTGATAACACCCCAAAATGACAAGGTTGTAAGGAAACAGAAAAATTGATGCAATTTTTAGTAGGTCCATTTTATAGCCCTCAAATTAAAATCCCACAAACACTTTGACTCAGTAGGAAACCATACATCATCCTACTTTTGAATCCTATATCTACACTTTTAGTTCAGTTCAGTTCAGTTGCTCAGTTGTGTCTGACTCTTTGTGACTCCATGGACTGCAGTACACCAGGCCTCCCTGTCCATCACCAACTACCAGAGTTTACCCAAACTCATGTCCATTGAGTCAGTGATGCCATCCAACCACCTCATCCTTATCTTTCCATTCTCCTCTTGCCCTCATCTTTCCCAGTATAAGGGTCTTTTCAAATGAGTCAGCTCTTCCCATCAGGTGGCCAAAGTATTGGAGTTTCAGCTTCAACATCAGTCCCTCCAATGAACACCCAAGACTGATCTCCTTTAGAATAGACTGGTTGGATCTACACTCTAGAAAGATTAAAAAAATAAGTACAAGGGAGTTTGGTACAGCATTGTTTGTAGTAGGTAAAACTTTTAAGAATTAGCTATTCACTGATCAGGGAGTCATTGAATAAATTATAATAAGCCTGTGTAATGGTTTTCAATATGTGTATAAANAGACTGGTTGGATCTACACTCTAGAAAGATTAAAAAAATAAGTACAAGGGAGTTTGGTACAGCATTGTTTGTAGTAGGTAAAACTTTTAAGAATTAGCTATTCACTGATCAGGGAGTCATTGAATAAATTATAATAAGCCTGTGTAATGGTTTTCAATATGTGTATAAAATATTGTGGAATATCTTTATGTCTTAATATAAAAAACTTGAAATACAGAACTAGTTGCAAATGTCAAGTTACATATTTCTGTTAACATGATCTTATTTAAAAGTAGGGTCTTTGCAAATGTAATTAAGTTAAGATGAGGTAATACTGATTAGGGTGGCCCTTAATCTAATATGACTGAAATCCTATAAGAAGAGAGAAATTTCAACACAGAGACAAGAAGAATGCTATAGACAATGAGGCAGAGATGAGAATGATGTAGTTGGGAACTGAGGATTGATGGCCACTACCAGAAGCTAAAAGAGGGAAGGGTTTCTTCCCTACATTTTCAGGGGCAACATGGCTCTGTTGACACCTTGATTTGGGGCTTCTGGACTTTAGAAGTGAGATAAAACATTTTTATTCTTTAACGTCACCCACACACACCCACATGCACACACATAGAATCCCATGATATCATATTTATGAAAAAGTTTTGTTTATTTTACATACTTTTCTATAGTATTGTGGATTTTTTCTTTTTTTTGTCATAAGCAAGGATTAGTTCAATTACAAAACCAAATGCCGGGGTCCAGCCCCAGTGGATCCAGGGTGATTCGAAGGTGGAGACGGATAGGCAAGGAAAAACTTGTTTCATTACAGATAGAGAGNCACCTCCACTAGGTTTGTTCGTAGTGATGCTTCCTAAGGCCCACTTGACTTCACATTCCAAGATGTCTGTCTCTCGGCGAGTGATCACACCATCGGATTATCTGGGTCATGAAGATCTTTTTTGTACAGTTCTTCTGTGCATAATACATTCATACATTATTTTATATTGGTTATGAAGCTACACCTCTTAAATATAGTCTTTAAGTACTTGTATGGAAAACAGTGTATGTGATTAAGCTTAGTTTTCATGTTTTAATGCCATATTCAGCTAGGGCAGAGGACAATATAAAGATAAGCTATCCTTTCTCAGGCCCATCCCTTTCCAGTTCCCTTCACAACAGGTATAAGTGCTTTGAACATATAGGTATAGTCTTGACATTCCTTTATCCTCACTAACAAGGCTGACAGTGGACNGTGTATGTGATTAAGCTTAGTTTTCATGTTTTAATGCCATATTCAGCTAGGGCAGAGGACAATATAAAGATAAGCTATCCTTTCTCAGGCCCATCCCTTTCCAGTTCCCTTCACAACAGGTATAAGTGCTTTGAACATATAGGTATAGTCTTGACATTCCTTTATCCTCACTAACAAGGCTGACAGTGGACTAAAAAGACTGGCTTCAATACTTGAGTGAAAGGGAGTGAGCAAGTGAAATTAAATGCCTAGTATTTTTTATCTTTCTGTCCTAAACCCAGGATCTGGTATGCGTAGAGATGTGTTCCCAAATTTTAAGATTCATAAGCATCACCTAGGGAGTTTAATACAGATTTCTAGATCCTCTCTCAGGCCTAACAACCGGAACAGGATTAATTATCTGAATTTTTAGCCAGAACTCCAGGGAATCATAAATAGATGACATTTTAATAAACAGTTCAGTTCAGTTGCTCAGTAGTGTCCAACTCTTTGGAAGCCCATGATCTGCAGTACGTCAGGCTTTCCTTTCCATCACCAACTCCTGGAGCTTGATCAAACTCATGTCCATCAAGTCAGTGATGCCATGCAACCATCTCATCCTCTGTCCTCCCCTTCTCCTCCCGCGATCAATCTTTCCCAGCATCAGGGTCTTTTCCAATGAGTCAGTTCTACACATCAGGTGGCCAAAGTATTTGCATTTGGGCATCAGTCCTGCCAATGAATATTCAGGACTGATTTCCTTTAGGACTGACTAGTTTGATGTCCTTTCAGTTGAAGGGACTCTCAAGAGTCTTCTCCAACACCACTGTTCAAAAGCATCAATTCTTCAGCAATCAGCTTTCTTTATGGATCAATGTTCACATTCATACATGACTACTGGAAAAAATCATTGCTTTGACTAGACAGATCTTTGTTGGCAAAGTCATGTCTCTGCTTTTTAATACACTGTCTAGGTTTATCATAGCTTTTCTTCCAGGGAGCAAGCATCTTTTAATTTCATGGCTGCAGTTGGCATTTGCAGTGATTTTGGAGCCCAAGAAAATAAAGTCTGTCACTGTTTACACTGTTTCCCCCACCTATTTGCCATGAAGTGATAGGGCTGGATGCCATGATCAAATACAACGTGACTCTAGTTCATCTATAAGCATCATGACTTGCCCTTAAGAAACCTGCCTGCCTCCACACTGGATATTGTCTACTGTCACTTCTTATAGGACTGGTCCAACAGCTCTCCAAGTCACCTGACACTGGATCCACCTTTTTCCTGTCTTCCTATCTCTTCTCTACCTGTGACTATTGAGACTTAAGCATGCTTGGAATTTACTACTACAAGAAACTAGTATCCTTTATCTGTATGTTCTAATATTTATAATACTAATACATAGAATAATTCATATATAAAGATATTAAAAATATTTCACAAAAGGACAAAAATATCTTATATAATCATAATAATCTTGAGGAATCATGAAAAAGTCCAGTGGCATTTCAAAAGTATTAAATTGCCTTAAGGTATGAGAAAGAGATTACTAAGCTAAATAACATATGATAGAAAAATATATATAACTTTGTGAGTTATCATAGAATTGGCTAATGGGCTTCAATATAAACAATTTCACAGTAAAATATTGTGGAAAAAAAAGAAACCCATGACCGTGATGCCTTGCAAACTTCCAATTACTGTCCAGGAAAAGAAGCCAAGAGTATCTGTGCTTTATTCCCTGAGGAAATTCTGTGGCAAACTAAATAAGGTTAACAAACTGATGACATTCTAGGCTTTGCAAACTCATAATAAAGCAAAGCCTGCTCTTTTCTGTCAAGTAGAATTCCTTATGTTTTAGTGTAGTGTGTAGTTTCTAGTGCTTCATAAAATACAAAGCAGAAAAAAATATGAAGGGAACAACAAATAAGACAGCAAAGCAATGGAGAGATTCCAAACGAGAAAAGACTGGAGTGGAACTCCTGATCAGAAAGATTAGGAATTAAACGATCATGAGAAAAGGAATAAAATTATAAAAAATTAAACCAAAGAAATAAGACTTTCATTATTAAATCCTAATATGTCTAAAGAAAGTTTAAAGCCTTTTAAGTTCAACAGAAATTGTTAAGAGAAAGAAAATGTGCTATTTACTATAGATGGTATAGTTATAACTATCAGTACAGTTCAGTTCAGTTCTGTCACTCAGTCATGTCCGATTCTTTGTGACCCCATAGACTGCAGAAGGCCAGGCCTCCCTGTCCATTGCTAACTCCTGGAGTTTACTCAGACTCATGGCCATTGAGTCGGTGATGCCATCCATCCATCTCATTCTCTGTCGTCCCCTTCTCCTCCTGCCTTCAATCTTTCCCAGCATCAGGGTCTTTTCAAATGAGTCAGTTCTTCGCATCAGGTGGGCAAAGTATTGGAATTTCAGTTTTAGCCAAGAGTCCTTCCAATGAATATTCAGGACTGATTTCCTTTAGGATGGACTGGTTGGATCTCCTTGCAGTCTATGGGTCTCTCAAGAGTCTTCTCCAACACCACAGTTCAAAAGCATCAATTCTTTGGTGTTCAGCTTTATGGACCAACTCTCACATTATATATGACTACTGGAAAATATATAGCCTTGACTAGACGGACTTGTGTTGGCAAAGTAATGTCTCTGCTTTTTAATATGCTGTCTAGGTTGGTCATAACTTTTCTTTCTTTTTTTTTTTTTTTCCGGAAACTGATCCGTTTTCTTTATTTTCAGTTTTGCTTATATACCTTTTGTTACATGTAGGGATGAATACAGAGTCACGTGGGGGTCAGCAGTCCTGACCTTTATCAAAATCAGGTGCTTTGCAAAAATGTATATAAAAAGGTTTTAGGGGTTTTACATCATCTTCTGGCCATGAGGCCTGCTAACATTTTATGAGTTGGTCATAACTTTTCTTTCAAGAGCAAGAGTCTTTTAATTTCATGGCTGCAGTCACCATCAACAGTGATCCTGGAGCCCACAAAACTAGAGTCTGTCACTGTTTCCAACTTTTGTCCATCTATTTGCCATGAAGTGAGAGGACCAGATGCCATGATCTTCGTTTTCTGAATGTTGAGCTTTAAGCCAATGTTTTCACTCTCTTGTTTCAATTTCATCCAAAGGCTCTTTAGTTCTTCTTCACTTTATGCCATAAGGGTGGTATAATCTGCATATCTGCGGGTATTGATATTTGTCCCACAATCTTGATTCCAGCTTGTTCTACATCAAGCCCAGCGTTTCTCATGATGTACTCTATACATATGTATAGATGTACTCTGCATATACATTAAATAAGCAGGGTGACAATATACAGCCTTGATGTACTCCTTTTCCTATTTGGAACCAGTCTGTTGTACCATGTACAATTCTAACTGTTGCTTCCTGACCTGCATACAGATTTCTAAGGAGGCAGGTCAGGTGGTCTGGTACTACCATCTCTTGAAGAATTTTCCAGAGTTTTTTGTGGTCCACACAGTCAAAGGCTTTGGCATAGTCATAAACAGAAGTAGATGCTTTTCTAGAACTCTCTTGCTTTTTTGATGATCCATCAGATGTTGGCTATCTGATCTACAGCTCCTCTGGCTTTTCTAAATCCAGCTTGAACATCTGAAAGTTCACAGTTCATGTACTGTTGAAGCCTGATCGTCAAAGAACCATTCAGCTTAAGCTTCTTCAGCATTACTGGTAGGGGCATAGACTTAGTTTACTGTGATATTGAATAGTTTGCCTTGGAAACAGAGATCATTCTGTCTTTTTTGAGATCGCATCCAATGACTGCATTTTGGAGTCTTTTGTTGACTATGATGGCTACTCCATTTAAGGGATTCTTGCTCACAGTAGTAGATATAATGGTCTTCTGAGTTAAATTCACCCATTCCAGTCCATTTTACTAATACTGCAGTAAAGAAACTGAATGGAGGCAAGAGTGAGAGAGAGGATAGGGAGGTCAGGAAAGGCCAGGGGTGATATATTCTTACAAGAACAGGGTCAAAATACTATTTCTAGAGTTAATGGAAAGGGGATAAATGTATAGATATAGTATCTAAGTTAAAAATATAATGAGGAAGTAAAAAAATATGATGCAACTGTATTGGTTGGTTGTGGAGGAAAGAGAGAGGAAGGAAGGTAGTTATAACCTGATAGAAAATCAGCAGAACATGTCTATCATGAACTAATCATTGTTTCAATTTTCACTCTTTAGAAATATGAAGCAACTCCAAAAAGAATAAAACCCTGAGCTATTTATGAATTATTATATCTCTAGCTAAGAGATTGAAGGTAGAGCCAGGGAATGTCTACTTGTTACTTACTATAGGACTATCTCCAATTTTTGGTTTATTTTACTATAAATGTATTTCTTAAAAAATTGAAATAATTAAAAATGTTAAAAGTAAATTATTCTTAATGATATCAGCTGGTCCAAATGCAGAGGATACACTCTGCTACTATCAGTGGAAAAAAGATGCATTGTGAAATTTTAAATGGCTTTCACATTTCTAGCAAAGGCTGAAATGCTAAATTGTGTTTAACAGAACAACTATGAGAGCTTTGCCTCAGAACCAAACCACCCAGGGAGTTAATGCATCTTCTGTTACCTAGAAGCTGGTCATGATTAGGAAGTTTTTATGAAGAGACAGCTCTGAGCAACAAAACCATGATCCTGGATAGGTACCCAAGAGTTATTAGACAATTCCAGCAGGTGTTTATCAGCAGAAAAACCTCACACGCATACCCTAGACTCCTTTCTACCTTCTAAGTTTCACGTGTGCTATGCTCAGTCGCATCCAACTCTTTGCAACCCTATGGACTGTAACCCGCTTGGCTCCTCTGTCCATGAGATTTTCTGGGCAAGAATACTGGAGTGGGTTGCCACTTCCTACTCCAGGGGATCTTCCTGACCTAGAGATCGAAACTGTCTCCTGCATTGGCAAGCATATTCTTTACCACTGAAGCACTGTGTGAGCCCCAAGTTGCACATTCAGTTCAGTTCATTTCAGTTGCTTAGTCGTGTCTGACTCTTTGTGACTCTGAGACCCAAAATTACATACAAAACTTGAGTTTCCAGTGATTGGGAAAAACGTAGGTTTTTAACTTCCCAGCCTCTGGAAGTTAGAAAGTTTGTATGGAGCAAGGTGAGAGTCAATTCCCTGACCTATGCCCACCACTTAGATAACATAACATTAATTTTTAGTTTCCTAGGATTTACAACCAAAAGAACATACCATAAAAGATTATTAAAATAAGTGAAAATGTTTGTAGAAACTGTACATTATAACAAAACATTTTTTTTCAAATAGCTTTCCCTAACAGAAATTCAAACATTACACTTGTGTTCGTTCATTAACAATCACAGCAGGTAACATGGAGGTATGTTTTAATTTCTTCATTTGTAATTATGATACAACTCCAATTTAACTATTATTGTCTCTTTTTTCAGTGTTTCATATAATGTTGAAATTGAAGTTAAATTTTCTCTTTGAATGCAGACATCTGGCAATACTAATCTTGTTAGGGAGTATATGTGCTTGCATAACTGTACCAGCGTTAGCATTTGCAAAGTCTTTGTACAGCATTTTCTGTCTTTACTTTGTTAACAACTCAGGTTTGTTGGACTACTTGTCTGCCAGTATAAAACAGAGAAAAAATTATTCTGATCCTATTAGTCAATGTAGTTATTATGTCTAGTATTCACTAGACTGCTCTACTCAGTTCATTGTAAACCAAAATATAGGATAATGCCAGTTCTCAGAATGCAATCCAAGGAGGCCAGAAGGATAGATGAGTGGAAATAAGACTAATGTAATGGATTCTGCTACTGAACAGAACTTATTGATACATTCCCATGTCTCAAGGTATGAATGCTAAACTGATTACAAGTTAAATTATTCAGGAGAAGAAATGGCCAAAAACTCAAGCTTGAAAATAAATCTTACATTCAAAGTAAAGGAATTACAAATAGGAAAACAAAGGAGCAAAATAAAATAATATTTATAAAAGTGATATCAATTTTAAGATTCAGTAAAATAAAATATTTTCATAATAAGTGGTAGCTAATATCCAATATGTTCAGCTTAAGTACTTTATATCTAATATCTTGTTATATTTATATATGGGCTTCCCAGGTGGCTCAGTGGTAAAAGAATCAGCCTGCCAATGCAAAAGACACAAGAGATGGGGACTAGATTCCTGGGCAAATGGCAACCCACTCCAGTATTCTTGCCTAGAAAATTCCATGAACAGAGGAAACTGATGGACTACAGTCTATGGGGTCGCAAAGAGTTGGACACGACTGAGCATACATGTACATATTTAAAAGGATAATACAAAACACAGCCAGGTTCTTTCTCTTCTTAAGAAAAGAAGAATCAAGATGATCCTAGACACTAGTTCAGGCAGAATTTCTTCTTTAATGCTGCTTTTACCCAGATGCTATCATTTACTTTGCCCTCCTCAACCCTAGCCTGGATCCTGAAGCTTCTTCCATGCAAAGCACAGACTCATATAGCAAGGATAGGAAAACTCCATTTATGCTGCCAGAGTACATTAACTGGGAAAGTGGAGAAAAGATATCAAATAGTCATTACTACAGTGGAAATGGAAAAAAAGAGACACAGTGGAAAGTAAGTGGCAGCAATTAAAATTTTTGGAAAGTTTTTTTCTTTAACAGACATAGAATAAGTCAAATTAATATATTTTTACACATAAAAATAACACGATGTTCTTGTTTTAAGTCCTAAATAATAATTTGCTACCAATATTATATATTTAAAAAGGAATTAAAATAGATTGTCTATGTGTCAGTGATTTTAGTATATGTATGAATATCTGGATATGGAAAATGACACACAATTATATATAAAAAAATTTATAACTATTTTCAGATTATACCCCTAATTTGTACTGTGCATTAATAGATGATACAGGTAAAAATAAACACAGAAAATATATACAATTAGTATTTTGCAGTGGCATGAGTTACTTTTACATACTGAGGTTATATTTTAAAAAGAACTAATAAAATGGTTAATTATATTAATGATTGCTTCAGTTTTTTTTTCAAATTTAATTTAAATGAATAAATTTAGTTTAAGAAGAAAAATATGTTAACTCATAACAATGCAATTTTATTTAGATTTATTTTAGGATACACTTATGTTCCCAAGGGAAGTAAAATGCATTTATGCTAGAAAGAATCTAAACAGATGTTCACTTAAGTTCTATTCATTAAGCAGACTTGAATAAAATGCTCCTGAACGTGCACCATAAAGTATTTTTTTCATTTAGGAATATGTTCACTCTCTTTTTTTATAGGTATTTTTAAATAAAGTATTCTTGAGTAAAATATCTAGAACCTCTATCTACATACTTTGTAACCCAGTATATATGGACCACACTGTATCTTTATGATGGATACTGGAAGAAGAAAAAGTAAGAATCAATCTGACAAATTTTACAATAATTTAGCATAATTAAATTAACAATTAAAGTGGACAATTACTAACAATAATATGACAATTTGAATATGTTAGTTGTTATAAAAGATTGAGTTTTATATAGATGGTATAGTATAGTTTAAAGTTCAGTCATCTCAAGGCTTCCCTGGTGGTTCAGTGGTAAAGGATCCACCTGCCAATGCAGGAGACAACGATTCAATCCTTGGAAGATCCCACATGCTGCAGAGCAACTATGCCCATGCGCCATAACTACTGAGCCTGCACTCTAGAGCCCAGGAGCCACAATTACTGAGATGAGCCCACATGCCACAATTATTGAAGCCCGTGGACCCTAGAACCGTGCTCCACAAAAGAAGCAACTGCAATGAGAAGACCACACACCACAACTAGAGTAGCCCCCACTTGCTACAACTAGAGAAAAGTCCATGCAGCAATAAAGACCCAGTGCAGACAAAGAGAAAAAAAAAAAGATAAAAAAGTAAAAGTTCCGTAATCTCAAGGACAGTATAGTTCTGAATGATAAAGTATTTTATTATGGTAAGAATTTAGAACATCAGAAAAGCATTGACTCCAATGCTATATATAAAGGATCTTTTATATTAAATTAATGAGATAGCTTCAGATAGTATTCTCAAGAATTTTGAAACCTCTCAAATTCAAATGAACGTATAGATTTTGCATTTGCATAAATTATGCAATATTTTAGAAGTCTTCAGTGCTTTAATGAATAAAGTATAATGAGAGAACACACACTTTGTTTTAAGTATTGCCTATATGGATAATTTCCAAGGAAAATAACCAGGGCTCAGAATTTCAGTAGATATGTTTCTCTAGGTCTAATGGTCACAAGTCAAAAAAGCATATATTATGAGGAACTGAGTCAATTAAATGTTGAGTGGTTCGCTTCCACCAGGCAAAATCTATAATATCAATGTCACAGTCAGAGCATAGGTCAATTGCAGGATAAATCAAGACATGAGGACATAAAGAAATCATAAAACAGATAAAATGCATGATGAACTTCACTTTCAAATTTAAGGTACATACTTGTACTCAGTTTACCATTTCAGATAACTTCTTTTATTATCCCATTCTGATATTTAGGGCAAGAAATTTTTATCCTTGACCAGAAAGAGGTCTCCTTTTAAAATTTATTATTATAAGATAACACTTATAATATTTGAATAAACTACCATGAAATACCAAGAAATACCTGTGATTAATTCAAAATATAGATGTAATTCAAAACTATTTATAAATACAATAATTATGGGATGATAAAGATAAGTTGTATCTTAAAATATAACATATATATAATTTAAATGTGTAAAATTAGAAGAATATTTAATAGTATGTAGGAAGTAACTACATAATAGAAAGATGGATGTGCCATAAATGGGCCCAATTAATTATAATATAGGTAGAATCCTAAAGTACTGACATATTTGTATTTAATAAAAAAACAACTGGTTAATAAATAATAACTGATTAACTTTTTAGGAAGAAAGACAATATGAACCCATAAAAAGTAAACTCCTGATTAAACCCAGAAAAAGAGAATAAGAAAGTGAAATCAAATAGTTAAAAAATGTTTAGACGAATTTATTCTTGATATTTCAGTGGGGAAAGATCTATTTATTTCATGCAATACACAAAATCTAGAAAGGATGATACTTTTTTTTAAAATGGGCCAAAATGGCTTTATGAATAAGCACAAATTTGTGCCTGAAAGTCTATGAATGCCAAACTTTTATCCTAGATATTGTCACCAAAAATATTAATAAGTGTAAGTAAAAAGTGTATCTATTCATAGTGTGACAATTAACTAGATTCATATCACATAGGTGTCAGTCCTCCTCTTCCAAAGTCTTCCTTCATACTTCTAATTATTGTTAACCAATTCTTCCAGATTCATTCATTAAACAGTCAATAATATGCCCCATTGATTTGAAATTATTTCTAAGTTCAGTAAAACAGAGACACTATGGCAATTAAGTTGAGGGATGGAATCTCTAGCTGAAAATGAAAACTATTCATGATGATGGTACTATTTTACACTTGCAGGTATAAATATCTCCCCAAAGAACTAACAAAAAGAGTAAAGACAGAAATCCAGAGAAGTGAGCACAGCACTAAAGCTTATTTTGTTCAAGTTTTTGCCAATCTTGGTGAACCCAGGCTTATGTTATCACAGTCTACCTAAGCAGGGGGATAGAGAATGATTTTGTTGTTTAGTTGCTCAGTCATGTCTGACTCTTTCCAACCCCACGGATTGCAGCACAGTCAGACTTCCCTGTCCTTCACTATTTCCCAGAGTTTGCTCAGACTCATGCCCCTTGAGTTTGTGAAACCAACCAATCATCTCATCCTCTATCACCCCTCTTCTCCTCCTTCCCTCAGTCTTTCCCAGCATAATCAGGTGGCCAAAGTATTGGTGATCACATACCTAAAACAAACCCACATGAAAATGAAAATTTAATCCAAAGACTATAGAATGATCTCTCTCCCTCATGTATTTAAATCACACCAAAGGAACTCCAATACAATAAGAGAGAATTATAGCTGAAAGAAATACAAAACAGACTCGCTCTGAAAAGACCTATTTAGAAAAGTGGCTCAGCGGGTAAAGAATCTGTCTGCAATGCAGGAAATGCCACTTTGATACCTGGGTTCAGAATATACCCTGGAGGCGGGCATAGCAACCCACTCCAGTATTCTTGCCTGGAGAATCCCATGGGCAGAGGAGTCTGGAGGGCTATAGTCCATAGGGTCACAAAGAGTTGGACACAACAAGCAACTGAGCATGCAAGCACACAAAGTCAAAAAAAGACAAACAAAAGTAGACATGAGGAATTTGAAGCCTCTGAAACATACTGCCACATCAGCATTAAACACAGTTCAGCATCTAGCCAGAATAATACAAAGGCAACAACTGAAGACTTTTTACCTTAGTTCTTATATAGAGCTTTCAACAATAACAACAACAAAATCAAAAGGAATTATAAAAGGCAAGCAAAAAACATGGTAGAAAGAGATAAAGCAATAATCAGAATAAGACTTAGATATGGCACAGATGTTGGAATTAATGGACAGAGAACTTAAATTTACTATGTTTAATATTTAATGGTTCTAGTGGAAAAGGTTGACAATAAGCCAGAATAGATGTAGAATGTAAACAGAGAGATGAAAATACTAAGAAACAATCACAAAGAAACAATATAAATCAGTTTTGTGACATAAATGAAGAATGTTTTTGATGGACCCAATAGTAGACTTAGCACAGCAATGAAAAGAATCAATGAGCTTGAACTCAGGTCAACAGAAATTTCCAGGCCTGAAATGCAAATAAGCTTTTTAAAATGGGAAAAGTTGGAGAGAATAAAACACTGAATAATAATTAGACAGTCAAAAATTGTAACCCATTGGAATTCCAGAAGAGAGTGAGAATAGAGCTGGAAAGTATTTGAATTAATGACTTAGAACTTCCAAAAATTTCATAATAGACACCTAACCAAAAATCTAGGAAGCTCAGCAAATACCATACAGGATAAATACATCCTACTGAAACTGTAGAAAACCAAAGACAGAGAAAAAATCTTGAAGGAAGACAGAGGGGAAAATTGTCCTACTTGTAGAAAAACAATGATAAGAATTACAATAAATTTCTTGAGACAAACCACACAAGCAAGAAGAAAGTGGAGTGAAATATTGAAAGTGCTGAGAGAAAAAGCTCCCAACCTGTTTTTATCCTTCAAAAGTGATGGGGTAAAGTGAAAGTGATTGAATGTAAACAGCTAAACCTTCTAATTACCTGATATACCCAACAAAGGGCAAGCAGATGCTCTCACAGTGGAAATATGCTATTCATTGGTCTACATTTGCATTTTGATTCCTAACTTTGACTTTGCCCAATCTAAAATTCTCATATGTGACTACCATTTTCTCCTTGGTTGGGTCTTTACCTCATTGATATTACACTCTAGGTCTTTCATATCAGTGATAATCACGATGGTGTGATCACTCACCTAGAGCCAGACATCTTGGAATGGGAAGTCAAATGGGCTTTAGAAAGCGCCACTATGAACAAAGCTAGTGGAGCTGATGGAATTCCAGTTGAGCTATTCCAAATCCTGAAAGATGATCCTGTGAAAGTGCTGCACTCAATATGCCAGCAAATTTGGGAAACTCAGCAGTGGCCACGGAACTGGAAAAGGTCAGTTTTTATTCCAATCCCAAAGAAAGGCAATGCCAAAGAATGCTCAAACTACCACATAATTACACTCATCTCACACGCAAGTAAAGTAATGCTCAAAATTCTCCAAGTCAGGCTTCAGCAATACGTGAACTGTGAACTTCCAGATGTTCAAGCTGGTTTTAGAAAAGTCAGAGGAACAAGAGATCAAATTGCAAACATCTGCTGGATCATGAAAAAAGCAAGAGAGTTCCAGAAAAACAACTATTTCTGCTTTATTGTTTATGCCAAAGCCTTTGACTGTGTGGAACACAAGAAACTGTGGAAAATTCTGAAAAAGATGGGAATACCAGACCACCTGACCTGCCTCTTGAGAAACCTATATGCAGGCCAGGAAGTGCAGGGAGCCAGCGTGAGGAATCCCACCTGTGACAAGGTCATGCGGCAGAGGCCTGATGGGCAAGGCGAGTCAGGCCTCAGATTTTCTCCCTGGTATTTCCTGAGCATGCACCTCAAAAATAAGAATATGCTGCCTTATTGTATTGTGCTTTTCCACTCTTCTGACATTCTCTGGAAAAAGTCAACTCAGGGATTCAGTCTCCTGCAAAAGAATGTCTTGGCTTATAACCCCCTCTGATAGCTCTCTAACTTGCCTAACAGGTTCCCCCGGACCTCTTACAGCTTGTGAATTGCTTACAGCCTCCAACCGCGAGAGGCACAAAGCTTAAAGCATCTTAAAGATACAGAGCCTTTTCTAAAGATCTAAAAATTATATTGGTGACAGGTTTCACTGTTGACTCAGTGATTGCTGCCAGACCTCCATGTTCTTTATCTTTTAAGTGCCTGGGAGGATGTTAATCAATGTAATCAGGATGTAGAAAAAGGTATATAGTACTTTTGATGTTAGCAATACTAGACTTTTGAGTTAATTAATTTTCTTTTGTTATAAATCACTGTACTCCTTTTACTTGTTACAAATTGCTGTATCTCTGCTATGTAAGAATGTAATTTTACTTAGTGTTTTCTGAGAGTGGCACCAGACTTTGGAAAGATTAACACAAATAAGTCTTCTGGCTAACAAACTCTTATCAGAAAAGAGCCGTAAAATGTTAATTGGCCTTTTGGCTGGAAGAGGATGTAAATCACCTAAGACTTGTGCATACAACTAAGTATGCAGAGAGAAAAGCCTTGTTTTGATAAGAGTCTGGGCTGCTAACGCTGCATAACTTTGTGTTACCATTGATCTCTATGTATAAAAGGCCTTCTGAAAAATAAATGACGGACCAGTTTCTCAGACTAGTCTCTCAAAATAGTTTCTTGGAAATCTAGCTTCCCCCCATGTCTCTCTTTCTTTCTCTTTCTTCCTCTCCCTCCCTCTGCTTTTCCTGCTGAATTCCCATCTGGAACGGGGAGGCTCACCATGTCTACTTACTTGCCCTAGCTTCAAAGACCTGCGCAAAAGGGAGCCCAAGGCGGGGCACCCTTTGATATTCAAGTGGGCACCGGTGGCCCAGTGTAGATGGTGCAAATTGCTTGTCCTGAGATATTAATGGTTTTCCCTGTAAACCAAGTATTTCAGCCTCTTTTCTCATCTAAATTTTCCTACTATACTATTATTTCCTAATCTTATATATCTAAATAAATAATTCTTTCTAAGACACCACGCCATCCCCACTTCAATCCTTGGATCCACTGGGGCTGGACCCTGGCAAGAAAGCAACAGTTGGAACTGGACATGGAACAACAGACTGGTTCCAAATAGGAAAAGAAGTATGTCAAGGCTGTATATTGTCACCCTGCTTATTTAACTTATATGCAGAGTACATCATGAGAAATGCTAGGCTGGAAGAAGCACAAGCTGGAATGAAAATTGCCAGTAGAAATATCAATACCCTCAGATATGCAGGTGACACCACCCTATGGCAGAAAGTGAAGAGGAACTAAAGAGCCTCTTGATGAAAGTGAAAGAGGAGAGTGAAAAAGTTGGCTTAAAGCTCAACATTAAGAAAACTCAGATCATGGCATCTGGTCCCATCACTTCATGGGAAATAGATGGGGAAACAGTGGAAACAGAGGCAGACTTTATTTTTGGGGCTCCAAAATCACTGCAGATGGTGACTACACGCACAAAATTAAAAAACACTTACTCCTTGGAAGAAAAGTTATGACCAAACTATATAGCATATTGAAAAGCAGAGACATTACTTTGCTAACAATGGTCCATCTAGTCAAGGCTATGGCTTTTCCAGTGGTTATGTATGGATGTGAGAGTTGGACTGTGAAGAAAGCTGAGTGCTGAAGAATTAATGCTTTTGAACTGTGGTATTGGAGAAGACTCTTGAGGGTCCCTTCGACTGCAAGGAGATCCAACCAGTCCATTCTGAAGATCAGCCCTGGGATTTCTTTGGAGGGAATGATGGTGAAACTGAAACTCCAGTACTTTGGCCATCTCATGTGAAGAGCTGACTCATTGGAAAAGACTCTGATGCTGGGAGGGATTGAGGGCAGGAGGAGAAGGGGACGACAGAGGATGAGATGGCTGGATAGCATCACTGACTTGATGGAGGNCAACCAGTCCATTCTGAAGATCAGCCCTGGGATTTCTTTGGAGGGAATGATGGTGAAACTGAAACTCCAGTACTTTGGCCATCTCATGTGAAGAGCTGACTCATTGGAAAAGACTCTGATGCTGGGAGGGATTGAGGGCAGGAGGAGAAGGGGACGACAGAGGATGAGATGGCTGGATAGCATCACTGACTTGATGGAGGTGAGTCCTAGTGAACTCCAGGAGTTGGTGATGGACAGGGAGGCCTGGCGTGCTGTGATTCATGGGGTCACAAAGAGTTGGACACGACTGAGCGACTGAATTGAACTAAACTGAATGACACGTCTCATGGTTAACTGTAAATATCTGATATAATGGATACGCTTAATCAACTGTGAACAAGTCATTCTGGCCACTGGACATTTCCAGGTAAATCAGTGTAATCACAAGAAACCATAAGATTAAAGGGACTATCCCTAAATTGAGGGATATCTCCACACCACCACTCTTCCTGACCTTCAATGTGGGATAGCTCTATGAAGCCCTCCTTCGCCCGTGCAGCCACAGTTCCTTGGGCGTGGAGTGGTTCCCCTCGGTCGCCGCCCCTGGCCTTGGGCGGGGGGTGGCTCCCCCAGGCTGTCACTCCTGGCCTCGGACGTGGGGTGGCTCCTCTCAGCCGCATCCACGGCAGCCACCAGCGCTTTAGTGTGCCGCTCACGGCAGCCGCCTGTGCTTTAGTGCGCCGCTTGCAGCAGCCGCCTCCATGTTGAAGGTCTGGAAGGGTGGTGGTGTGGAGATATCTCTCATCCAAGGTAAGGAGCAGCAGCTGCACTTTGCTGGAGCAGCCGTGAAGAGATATCCCACACCCAAGGTAAGAGAAACCCAAGTAAGATGGTAGGTGTTGCAAGAGGGAATCAGAGGACAGGCAAACTGAAACTATACTCACAGAAAACTAGTCAATCTAATCACACNGTCACTCCATTTCTGCTTTTGCTCAATCACTTGGATGAGTTTTTTCCCCAGACTACTTCATTTAAAAACTATTCCTTCAAACCTGCTTCACCATGTCTTGTCACATTCCCAGGATGCATAATTTTTTCTCCATTATTACTGTTGTTGTTTAGTCCCTAAGTCACATGTGACTCATTACAACCCCATGGACTCCAGCATGCCAGGCTTCCCAGTCCTTCACTATCTCCCATAGTTTGCTCAAATTCGTGTCAATAAGTCAGTGGTGCTATCTGACCATCTCATCCTCTGCTGCCCCCTTTTCCTTTCATCTTTGATCTGTCCCAGTATCAATACTTGTTAACATCTATATTATTTTTTAAACTTTTTTAAACTACCATTTTTTTCTCTATAATTAATCTCCATGAAGACAGGTGTTTTCATTTTTTAAACTATATATTTAAGTGACTACTTAATTTCTATTGCGTGGCATAAATAACGGACTGAATCAGTGAATGAATTGATGAGAAAACTGAAAAAATTTGAAAACAAACTTATTTTAAATTTCAGTGTATGTTCATTACAACCTGAGAAGTTTAGGACAGTGACTTGATAATGTCACTAGATTTATATCAAAATAACCACAAGCACTATGACTGATATTAAGATTGAATGCATGAAAATGTCGATAATCTTTTGCAAGGATAAAATTAAACCTTGATTATATGTTCAAAATTAAACTTGCAGAGCAGGATGTCTAGTGCATATGTATATCATTAACTATCTTTTGAGAATCTTTAAACTGAAAGGAATGAGTTAGAACAAAAGTTTGACATTTGTCTGACATTCAGACTCATTTTCTCATAAAGAAATCCACCTCTGTCAGAGACATCAACTATTCCAACAGCATGTTCCACGTTGTTAAAGCAGTGCTTATGAGTGTGATCACACCAGTGAAACCAAGTCATTTCTCTACCTAGTTTGACATGACTAATGTCATGTCCTGGCATCTTGACATCCTTGACATGACGGCTTCTACTTTTGAGTTCCTAAAACTTTCAAAATGAATGCCAAATACCAATTAATGACCAGTGTAGCATGTGATGTCTGTAGGGATGGAAACTGCCAAAATCCTAACTTGTTTTCATATCACACAATCATTGATTGCCAAGGCCTTCAGT